>JASPKZ010002279.1:0-27624 GCA_030220185.1 Diploptera punctata | reverse complement strand
CAAGCAGTCTAAATAGAAACTTAACTTTATGTACTCACTTCTGGCTTCTTACTAAGTTTTCTCTTATATTATTAGCTACCGGCAAACACAATTCTTATTTTGAACTGGCATAGGAAAAAATCACTATGAAGTTTAATTCTACAATTCTTATTATTGGTCTCAGGAAGTACTATCAACAATGCACATTTGACACAGACTAAAAAAAACAGCTTAGCCAACAGAAGCTAGAACATTAAACTTGTTATAATGTAAGGTAAATATTTTCGCGATCTAATTGTAACTTCTTGCTTCTGTGTCATACATTTCTGATTTTGAGGTTAATATTAGGTTTTTTTTTTTAATGCCTTGAATTTGGGGTTCGGCTTATATTCATGTGCACCTTACATTTGTACATATACAATAGTTTTTTAATCATGTTACAGCACATTACCAGACTATGTTTTCAAAGAGTACAATACAACTATACTTGCATGGAGTTCAGTTTAGCTGCATTCCTTAATGGGACTTTCCTTCTCAGGGAGTACATTACTGACAACAATAACATTTGTCTGTGTGCAAACAAGTATAATAACATAGATGAAGTCAAAATTCCTACTTTTCATATGAACTTAAAATTCTGAAATTAAATACATTATCACATTTGAGCATATATAATTGTCCTTGCTTCAATAACAATAACTAATATTTTATTTTAGGAAGTGATATTTTGAGGTTATTTTAATTAAATTATTTTTAGTCTCTTCATCTTACCCAGACTAGCAAGATGCTGACGATGATTATGATATAATCGAAACATGTTAAAGAACAAATCAACATTAATATTGAGGTAAGATGAACAGACTAAAAATAATTTAATAACTAACTAACTCACTGGTTCTATCGAACACATAGGTTCATGACTGCATGGACATAAGCTCTCCATACATTCCTATCCTGAGCTAATGTTTTCCAATCATCCCCTGTATAATCTACTTCCCTTAAATCATGGTTAATTTTATTCTCCCACCTCATTCTTGGTCTAACAACTGGGCATTATCCCTCTGGTTTTCCTACAAGAAGTTTCCATGCACCTCTTTCATTCCCCATTTGTGCCACATGTTCTGCCCTTTGCAGTCTACGAGACTTAACTGTTCTTATTATATCTGACTTCCTATAAATATCATATATACTCAGACCAATGGATCTACGCCTCTATAGTGCTGACATCATTCTTAGAAAAGTACACTTCTATACTCACACCATTTCACCGCGCTCCCTTCCCACTATGTCAAACAGCAGCTACAGTGACTTAACATGTAGGGATGTTGCCAAACTTCCCCCAGTGTCATGACTCTTGAATATTGAATAATGTAAGGTTGAAGTTGAGTTGACAACACTGGAGTGCAAGTGCAAATAATGTCCCACAAGAAGGCTCATATTGTGAGTAGTGGGAGGGGAGATAGAGAGAGATAGGAATGCAGGGAGGACAAATTATTTACTAAGGCAGAAAAGGAAATAGGCTTTAATTCACATATCTTACAGGGGCACAGATCCTTTGGACATATAATAGTTCAATGTTATGTAATTTTTACCATTCGCCTGTCCATTCATTTCTCTTTGGTCCAAAAATTTTCATAAGAACTTTATTTTCAAAAAACAATAAGAGCTCAAATTTGTTTTTGTTTTTTTTTTTACCAGCAGCTGGGCATAAAATGCACATTTTGTACTATAAAATGCTGTCCCCAAAATTTGCCACAATGGGCCTGGGCCTATACCTAAATATACCACTGTGTAGGACCATTTTATATGGTATAACTTTTGACTGGAATATTTGTTATTAGATCCTTTTATATAAATGCCATTGTAGCAGAGAAAACAAGAAAAAGAATTGTAAAATCTTAATCCCTCTTTTACCTTAAATGTCTTCAATAAATAGGTCAGTAGTTGTAATATTTACTAGTTATGATGCATTTACTGTAAATTAATTTTCTTGAATTTGTTACAAAATCATGCTGCTCCATCAAGGTATTTTAGCGAATTCCAAAGGAATGAAGAAATGTAGCTTTTTCTCATGAAAATAATTTTTGAAAAATGCTTAAAAAATCTGATAGAAGTTTAGATTACCTTTTTTTTTTTTTTTCAATGTTTTTATTTGAATTAACATTTTCCAATCCTGGATGGAATCTAATTTAAGAAAGAAAAATTGTTTGAACTGGGATTTAAACCTTGGACCTCTCATTCTATGTACTAGTGTGCTGTCCATTACACCATTCAAATGTTAATGTTTGTATCGTCATATGAATGGTATGAATTGTATAAGTTGAAAGAAATGTTAATGTTTGTATCGTCATTTGAATGGTGTAGTGGACAGCACACTAGTACGTAGAACTAGAGGTTCAGGGTACAAATCCCAGTTCAAACATTAATTTTTCTTTCTTAAATTTAGATTACCTTTACCTCTGATTTTTCATAGTACATTCTTGTAATACTGTTGATCATACTTTTTCCATCTTTACTTACATTTTGTTTTATTTTAGATGTTTTTAAAATATGCTTATAATATTTTTTTTTATAATTATTAAACATTTATGCAATGATTTCTTCAAAGTTCTGCAGAATCATTAAGCTCATGTGTAAGTGCTTAAAGAAACTTCTGCTAGATGGCAGAGATATCTGTGAAATCGGATTAAACCAACATTAAAAAATATCATCATCCATGCAAGTATTAGGCCATGTGGCCTGTAACGGTCTCAAAGAGAAATTTCCCAGCCAGTGTTTTTTAACGTCCCATCGATCTTTTGCCTTAAGGGTAGTAACGAAGCGTAGCTTTTGGAATTCTGTGAGATGGCATTCATTGGAAATTGGCTTTCCAGTTGTTCTGGTATATTTTAAAAAATGAATGTTACTCCATTTGATAGGTTTTGATGGGACAAGTCAGTGTACATCAAATTAGTTTTCACTTATATTTGAAGAGAAAGATTTTCGCCTAGACCGAGACTCGAACCTGGAACCCTTGGCTTTCTGGGCCAAGTGCTCTACCAACTGAACTACTGAGGTGAGTTGCGATCTAGACGCAAATTTTTCTCTTATATACGTTGTAATTCCCTCGTGCCAAATGCTTTAAACCTTTGCTTCTATTAAATTTGAAGAGAAAAATTTTCGCCTAGACCGGGACTCGAACCCGGGACCCTTGGCTTTCTGGGCCAAGTGCTCTACCAACTGAGCTACCGAGGCGAGTTGCGATCTAGACGCAAATTTTTCTCTTATATACGTTGTAATTCCCTCGTGCCAAATGCTTTAAACCTTTGCTTCTATCTTTGCAAATGGCGGCTTCTTAGTTAAGAAGACATTTATTGGGAATTTAACACTACTTTATGTAGCCATTAGGGCCTCTATTGACGTTTTTATTATTAATTTAACACTTCTCACTGAAGGATAAATTATATTTGAAGAGAAAAATAGTTTACACTTCATTAAATATTATGCATGTAATTTATTTTGTTGGATCCAAAAGGGGGAATTTGGTGTACATCCATTTCTAATAAACATTTGGGGATTGATTACAAAGGTTGGTCATACCAATTTCACACATTTGTTCACCATCTAACGGAAGTTTCTTTAAGTGTTTGCACATGTACACTATGATTCTGTAGAACTTAGAAAAATTCTTGGTAAAGGTAAACTAAATTTTTTCCAAAAATCTTTGTTGATCTTACCTAATAGACACCGAAAATGACCATGACAAAATTATATATATATACATACACATATTGACCAACCTCATGGGCTAGTGTTCAGAGTTCTGATTATTAGTCATTCAAAATATCTCTGCAGGCGGAGGAATTACGAAGCTATGTTTGTTGCTGCACGTGACGTCATATAAGACAGTGTACACTGTCAGCGTCCCACGTCCCATTCCCCTCTGCACTCATAGATAGCAGTGTCACGTGTTCTATTCCTGCATAAACACGACTGCAGTGCCCTCCGTCAACAACTGCGCTTACTCCTTAAACGGGTAATAGTAAATAAGTTTAGCCTGCCATTATTTTACCTCATTTGGTTGTTTCTTGTAAGACATGTTTCACAGCATCTCTGCTCCATCTTCAGTTGGTACATTTAGTTGGACAGACTGTACAGTCTGTCTGTACCAACTGAAGATGGAGTAGAGATGATGATCTTGCAGAATATTTCCGGGCTGTTGGCCGTGGTCTTGAGGCTTGTAGTTCCCCAATGTTTCGCCAGAGACTGCATCCGGCATCCTCAAGGGTTGTCTCAAGACAGTCTCTGGTGAAACGTTGGGGAACTACAAGCCTCAAGACCACGGTCTACAGCCCGGAAATCTTCTGCAAGATCATCATAGTAACTCCGGCCGTGAAAGCCTAAGTCAAGGAGTAGAGATGCTTTGAAACATGTCTTACAAGAAACAACCAAATATGACGTAAAATGACAGCAGACTAAACTTATGTATTAAGTAGAACCTCATAATATTACTTCGTATTGTATTTTCATTTCTGATTAGTGTTCATGGGGTCCTGGGTTCGATTCCCGGTCAAATCATAGAAATTTTTCCTTAAAGGTAATTATTCTTGTGGTTACTCTCTAGAATTCAGGTTAAGTTTAGTTAAGAACACTCCTGGAGCTTCATTATCATTTATCATCCATCATATCATCGGGATAACGTAACTCCGCCTTCCGTTTGCCACAACATATGAAATGGATTACAATTCTGCCAATGGTAGGGGAGAAAGCCAGAAATGTTATAAAAGACAACCTGGTGGCATTGGATCATAATTTAAAATTGCTGTAGCAGCCGCCATGTTTGTTTTCTTGCAATGAAAGTTACACATAACATTTGAGTAAGAAATCGAATATGAAGTTAGTTAATAACTAATAGTAATAGATAGTGAGTTCTGAAATCTCACCTCATAACTCCGTGATCTTCAAGCACAGAACTGCAGTTTCAAGAGGCATCCCTCTCATCTTCAGTCATCTTTGAGACTGTTGAATTTTGGTCTACGCATTCATCTTCAAAATTCATCATCATCTTAAGGCACAACAACTTCAAAATTGAAAGTTTTGGCCTTTCTGAACAATCCTCCTCCATGCCAATCTGTCTCTTGCCACGTTCAAATTAGTCACTTTCATTTTCCTTAGATTGTTCATTGTGTCATCCTCCCATCTGATCTTCGGTCTTCCAACAGCTCTGCCTCCTATAGGTTTCCATTTGTAGAGTTTTTTGACCAGTCTCTGATCATCCATTCTTATCAAATGTCCAAGCCAACCAATTCTGAGAGATCTTATATGGTTTACTATGTTCTGATTTTTGATTAATTTGTTTAGTGTGTTATTTGTTTTGATTCTCCAACAGTTATCAGTTCCTCTATTTGGTCTAAATATTCTTCTTAAATGTTTCTTTAAAAATTAGTAATTTCTGTTTTATTGTTTCTTTTAGGACCCAAGTTTCACAAGCATATGTAACTACTGGTTTAATGAGTGTTTTTTATAACCTTATTTTTGCAGTTTTTTATATTAATTTGCTTTTAAATAAGGTTTTATCTGCAAAATAAGCTTTATTCCCATTTACCAATCTTTCCTTAATTTCCTCTTCTAATGTATTATGAGTCCCGCGCCGTAGCCGAGCGGTTAAGGTAGGAAGCCTTGGCGCAGAGCTACGGGACTTGCGCTGGTTCGGGTCTCCATGGGGGAAGAAATTTTCTCATGGTATTTCGGCCAGTATGGGACCGGTGCCCACCCAGCATCGTAATGCATTTGGGTAGCTATAATAAATAGTGGCTCCAGGTTGAGAAAACCAGCTATAACGACTGGGGGACTCGACGTGCTGACCACATGTCACTCCTACACTGGCTGTTGATCATCTACCTCTGTGATTGACACATGTGGATGTGAGGCCAGCAGCCGGATGGTAGGCTAAGGGCCTTCTAGGCCTGTCGCGCCAGGAGTTTTTTTATATTCTGATTTTTGAATAATTTGTTTAGTTCGTTATTTGTTTTGATTCTCCAACAGTTATCAGTTCCTCTATTCGGTCCAAATATTCTTTAAAAAATCAGTAATTTCTGTTTTATTGTTTCTTTTAGGACCCTAGTTTCACAAGCATATGTAACTACTTGTCTAATGAGTGTTTTGTATAACCTTATTTTGCAGTCTTTGATATTAATTTGCTTTTAAATAAGGTTTTATTTGCAAAATAGGCTTTATTCCCATTTACCAATCTTTCCTTAATTTCCTCTTCTAATGTATTATGAGTCCCGCGCCGTAGCCGAGCGGTTAAGGTAGGAAGCCTTGGCGCAGAGCTACGGGACTTGCGCTGGTTCGGGTCTCCATGGGGGAAGAAATTTTCTCATGGTATTTCGGCCAGTATGGGACCGGTTCCCACCCAGCATCGTAATGCATTGGGTAGCTTAATACATCGTGGCTCAGGTTGAGAAAAACCAGCTATAACGACTGGGGGACTCGACGTTGATGCCACTGTCACTCCTACACTGGTTGTGATCATCTACCTCTGGATGACACAGTGGCTGTGAGGCCAGCACCGCGATGTGGCTAAGGGCCTTTAGGCCTGTCGCGCCAGGGTTTTTTTTTATGTTCTGATTTTTGATTAATTTGTTTAGTTCGTTATTTGTTTTGATTCTCCAACAGTTATCAGTTCTTCTATTTAGCCCAAATATTCTTCTTAAAATGTTTCTTTCAAAATTAGTAATTTTCTGTTATATTGTTTTTCTTTTAGGATCCTTAGTTTCACAACCATATGTAACTATGGTACTGGTCTAATGAGTGTTTTGTATAACCTTATTTTTGCAGTTTTTGATATTAATTTGCTTTTTAAATAAGGTTTTATTTGCAAAATAAGCATAAGCTTTATTCCCATTTACCAATCTTTCCTTAATTTCCTCTTCTAATGTATTATGTCCAATTACTTTGGTACCTAAGTATTTAAATGCTTCTACTGTATTAATTAATTTGCATATCATCAACCTTCAAAAATTATCATCTGAAATTCAAGAGTCATGAAGATAACTGAAGATGAAAGGTATGCTTCTTCAAACTGCCAGTACTGTGCTTGAAAATCACGGAGTTATGAGGTGAATGTTTCATGATTCACCATTCATCAGTTATCTCGAAAATCTCAATAATGTTATTCCCCACGGAAGTGTGGATAAATTGAAAAGTTTAAATTGTATTGAGAAAATTTTCAGTGCTCTACCAGGTGGAATTTTTTATATCTAGCAATGAAACTTTGTATGTACAATTCAATTATCAAAAGTAAGATATATTCCATAACTAGCAGAAATTGAATGATAAGAATTAATGTTTTTATTACCTCACCTCATATTCTTTTTCTTCTAGATTGCAGTTTCGGAGCTTATCTCCATCATCAGTAGCTTCTGGTCGACCAGTGTTATGTCGTTTCTTGGCTGTTTTCTTTTTTACTTCTATCGGTGGACCGATGAACCTCTGGATCAGTCAAAATTTGCGGGAGTTTCAAAATTCATGAGTTTATCTTTCTTGTTTTTTTGGATGTGGATTTTTTCCCAGACTGTGAGTTCTTTTTGTTTATCTGTGTGTTTGATTAGGCTAGTTTTTGTATTGATTAAATGTTTTTCAAACCAAGCGTGGGCTGCTACAGCTGACTTGCCCACTTCACCCATTTTTACATTTCTAAGGTGTTCTTTCAATCTAGTTTTTTAATTTCTTTCTGTTTTTCCTATATAGTTTTGTCACAATCCTTACATTTGATCTGATATATTCCTTAATTAATTATTATAATTTGTTAACATGTCTGAAGAAGGTACAGTGTACCGAAACAGCTGTCACTGAATTATATAATAAATATGAAAATCAAATAAAAGTACGTTTTATTTTTATTTAATTAATAAATATGGATTTTCATCAAGTAAACACCAACTCAATTGATTATATGATATATTCCTGATTTGTTGAATGATAAATTTGACTTTCTGAGGAATTTGTATAGTTTATGTAGTACCTACATGACAGACTTATGTAATGATGGAGTTGATTTTGTAGCATAGTCTAGAAAATACAGATGGTGTTGTGCATGAAGATGACTGTGATTGCCCAAACTGATAAGCAGGGTGACACCCGCTCGATAAGAGTGGTGATTTGATACTATACTTCCAAGCACGGTATGTACCGGGTCTCTCATGATTAACCAGTCATTGGAATATTTGATGGATTTTAATGATATTTGAATATGGTACATCTTTGCTCGTAAGAACATTTTCAGCTATGTCATCATATTTCCGTAAAAATGAAAATTTTTAAGGTCATTTGTACATTAAAGTAAATTTTCCTTCAACCTTAGATATTTTATTCCTCACAATTTTTTTAACTTGAGCATCTTCTCTCTCATATTCTTTCTGTTCATATTCCTACTGACTCCATCCATTAACTAACTAACTAACTAAATAACTCACTGGCCCTATCCTCAACTAATTTTTTCCAATCATCCCCTGTATAATCTACTTCCCTCAAATCATGGTCAATGTTATTCTCCCACATTATTCTTGGTCTACAAATTGGGTGTTTTCCCTCTGGTTTTCCTTCAAGAAGCTTCCATGCCCTTCTTTCATTCAACATTTGTGCCACATGTCCTACCCATCGCAGTACTCATGCATTAATATTTCTAATGTCCTATAACTATACATATTCTTGTTCCATCTTCACTAACATTTTGTATCGTAGTGTAGTGGTTAAGGCATTGCGCTACAAACCAGAAGGTCGAGGGTTCGAATCCCTGTGGGGTCATTATTTTTAAACTGGCCCAAACCTTCTGGCGGCACTATGCCCTGATGTCGACTCAGCCTCTAATTCAAATGAGTACCAGACACTTGTTCTGGGGGTAAAGGAGGCCGTCATGTAGAGCTGACAACCCGGCTGAAATTAAGTGCAGATTGTCCAGAAAAATTGGGAGCCTTAACCTCCTACTACCCCAGAGCCTGCTGAGGCCTGTAGTGGGATCACTTTACCTTTTTGCTTTACTATTTTAAATGTTTTGCAACAATACTTATAACATTTTTTTTACAATTATTAAATATTCATCTACATTCACAATTATTTCTTCAAGTTTTGTAGAATCATTGTGCACATGTGCAAACACTTAAAGAAACTTCCTCTAGATGGCAGAGATATTTGTGAAATCTTAATGACCAACATTCGAAAATATATTTTAAGACATTGATGTTCACTCACTTCATTTTGTTAGGTTCCGATGAGACAAGTTAGTGTACATCAGATTAGTTTACACTTAATTAAATAATATGCAGTCCACCGTTGTGGTCTCGAGGTAGTGTGCTGCCTTGTCACGCATCGGGCCCGGGTTCAATCTCTGTTCAGGACAGTTTTTCTGAGTGAGGTTTTTATCGGGGTTTTTCCTCAAAACTCCTGGCGCAACAGGCCTACAAGGTCCTTATTCTACCAGCCGGCTGCTGGCTTCACATCCACATGTGTCAATCACATAGGTAGATGATAATCAGCCAGTGTAGGGGTGACATGTGGTCAGCATGTCGAGTCCCCCAGCCGTTACAGCTGGTTTTCTCAACCTGGAGCCGCTACTTATTGTAGCTACCCAAATGCATCACGATGCTGGGTGGGCACCGGTCCCATACTGGCCGAAATACCATGAGAAAATTTCTTCCCCCATGGAGACTCGAACCAGCGCAAGTCCCGTAGCTCTGCGCCAAGGCTTAACCACTCAACTACGGCACGGGATGGTTTTTCCTCACCTGTAAGACAAATGCCAGGAAAACTTTAAGGTCCAAACGGTCCCCGAAATCATATGGTCATTATCACCATCCTTCACCGGTGTGGAAAGCAATGGGAAGCTACCACACCTACCATAACCTAGTAAAGCTGCAAGCATAGCATGAAAATGCTATGATTGCAGTGAAGGACCTGCCTTTGGGCAGAATTACTATGGATGGATGGATGGAAATAATATGCATGTAATTTATTGTGTTAGGTTAGGAAGGGGAAAGTTGGTGTACATTGATTTTTAATAAACGTTTGAAAATTTAATGCAAAGATTGGTCATACCGATTTCACACGTATGTTTGCCATCTACTGAAAATTTCTTTAAGCATTCACACATGCGCACTATGATTCTGTAGAACTTAGAAAAATTCTTGAGTAAGATAAACTTAAGATTAAATTAAAATACTTGATACCTCACCTCATATCCAAACTTCTAACTATACTGCGGTTTTCAAAGCATTGGCAGCTTCATCTTCAGTAATTTCTCGTCGACTGATGTAATGTTGATCAGAAGAACTACTTTTTCTTCAGAGGGAAGAAGTAGTAGTTCTTCTGGTCGATATAACATCAGTCAATGAGATATTACTGAAGACGGAGCTGCCAAGGATTTGAAACTGCAGTATAGTTAGAAGACTGGATATGAGGTGAGGTACAAAGTATTTTAATTCAATCTTAAATTAAACCTCATAGTGATTTTTCCTATAAAGTTCAAGGTAAACTTAACTTCTTCCAACAAATTCTTTGACTTGTTTAAGATAATGTCTTCTGAATTTTTATTTTCGGGTGATTTTTCTTTTCTTAAGTTTTTTTTTTTTGATTGTGGATGAGAGCCCATGTAGGACTACGCAAAGTACTTAGAGGTGTTTCCTTTGAGCCCAAATTTCTTTCATTCTATTGCTATGAGCTTGTTTTCTATCATCTGTCCAAGTTGTTCCAGTTTTTTTCTTCGGTTTGTCCTCTTGATCAACTTGCCACTTATTCACTTTAATTCTAAATATATCTCTGTTTGGGATATTTTCTTTAGTAATTCCTGCAAATTTTAAGTCCTTTTTGACTTCATCAATCCACTTCATAGTATCCACTGGAGCTTTACTTCTGTTTTCATAGAATTCCATTATCTGTTTTGTAAGCCTATTTGAGTTAATTCGTTTAATATGGCCATAAAATTTTAACCTTCGTTTTCTAATATCACTATGAATATCTGTATATATTTTTCTATCTATCTTCGGGTTTTTACAGCTGCTGCCGATCTTCCCGTGCCAAACCTCCAAAGCCTACGGTCTTGGGCATCTTCGATGCTTAGCCCTCCTAGCTTGCATTACTGTCTTGATGTTTTTCCTTCCATGTTAACCTTGGTCTTCCTCTTTTCTTCTTTCTGTTCGGATGCCATTCATATAGTTGCTTCGGCCATCGCTCATCTTCCATTCTTAAGATATGTCCTAACCACTTTAATTCCTTCTCCTCAATTCTTTCAATTATGCTTTTCTTCTGCTTCCATTATGTTTCTAATTTCCTTATTTGTGACATGTTCTAATTTAGACTTTCTGGCACTTCTTCGTAAATAATCCATTTCTAGAGCTATTAGTCTATTCTTGTAGTACTTATTGATTGTCCATACCTCACTTCTGTACATTGCAACAGATTCCACCAATGTTTTACCAATATATTATATATTTTTATTTTCTTTTTACTCATCATCATCATCATCATCAATGGCAGGCATGGATTTGGCCATTGGCCTGTTCCGCTTCAAGGAAAGAAATTGATCCCCTCCATCTCCTTCTTAGGTCTTCCTGGGTCTCTTCACCCTGTGGGTCTGTAGTTCAATAGCTGCAGAGGTAGTCTATTGTTTGGCATTCTCAGAAGGTGTTCATGCCAATTATTTTTGATATTTTTGAATGGTTTCAGTTATTGCTGGTGGTGTTGAGAGCTTTGCGGACATCTTCATTACGCATGTGGTCATAAAGCGTATAACCCGCTAAAGGTCTTAATAACTTCATTTCTGCAGCTACTATCCTCTTTAAATTTGCCTGTAGTAAGAGTCCAGGTTTCAGAACCATAAAGTAGAGTTGGAAGAGCCATTGTTTTATAAAATTTTAGAATTGTATCTGGGCATACTTTTCGGAAAAGAATGCTTTTTATTGTTCCTATAAGTTTTCTGAAATTTGACCAATTTCTATGTCTTTACATGTTTCCTTTTTACTTCAGAGTCTAAAATGCTTCAACCTATGACTTGTGGACCTAAAACTTTTTCTTAAGTTTATTAATACTGATTATATCCATTGCAAATAGACATAAGAGTGTCACCCTCTGGCTGACACATCGACTACTCTCTACTAGAAGATGTTGATATGAAAGACATATCCAAAAATCATTAAAATTTGTGATGTTTTTGTATGACCAGTTAATTTATGCAACTGTCGGTATTGTACCATAGACTGACAGTATTCCTTTCTGATAGCAATTAGAAGTATACTGTGTATTGGTAGTGAGTGTAATGTAAAACCAAATGACATTATAATAAATAAAATGTAATTAGTGGATATTTGTTTTATTTAAATAAGTTCCAAAGTTCTAGTTGTGTGTTCCTCTAGTTGTCGGCTGTATTCCACTCTTAGAGTGATCTTAACACAAACCACCCATTCACGACAAGAATTACTGTCACATTGACAGGGAGCCCACGTGTGTGAAGTATATAAAACATGTGATTGTTGAACGGGGTAGATTATAAGAAAGCTGGTGAGATTTTACACTAAACTTGCAAAATACATTTAAAATAAACTGTTTTTTTAGAATAGAATTGAATACATTATCACTACTAGATGAACAAACAAGGATTTCGAAAAGGAAGATCACATGCACAGCATACAGAGAGAATTGTTCAATATTCCCAGACGATGAAGGTAGGGTAGCGAGACAGTCATGTCCTGTTGCAATCCAAAATTTTTGCGACAGCTTCTTTTCGTGGCACAATCTGGTACTTCAGAAAAACAATTTTATTTCTCCATTGGCTTTCTTTGGTCCTTTCTAACAATGCCAGATAGTATTCAGATTTTATCTTTGGCGTGGATAGCAGTGGCAGATCTATGGTAAGGAATTTCTTTCAATGGGTGCTTGTAGAATTTGAGTGCCTCGTTTTGCAAGAAGATCTGCAGCTTCATTACCTGCGATCCCACAGTGTGATTGGTATCCATTGTTAGTGCAGCTCGCTTTTGGAAGCAATGCTATATTATAGTTTTGGTTTCTTTTGTTTAAAAATGTCAAAATGTTCGAAATTTTGAAAAACTGCAAAAATCAAATTAGAGGTGTGTGACGAGATTTGTAATGCAAAAAGTCCGGTCTAAATCCAAAATTTCAAAATTTAGATTTCCAAGTCTTGGTGTTTTTTCCAAACAACGTCAAAATTTTTCGAAACTTAGAAAACTGCAAAAAATCAAGCTAGAGGATGTGTCAGGGATTTATAATGCAAAAAATCCGATCTAAATAAAAAATTTCAGAATATGAGTTGTTTCCCCCTCCCCCAAAATATGTCAACATTTTCGAAATTTTCAAAACTGCCAGAAAATCAATCTAGAGGGTGTGTCTGGGACTTATAAAATGCAAAAAATCCGCTCTAAAGAGAAAATTTCAGAATTGAGTTTTTCTTAAGGTTAATGTCTTGAGCCTTTGACATGGGTTCCCTAAAGTAGTCCGCCCGCCCGGAGAAACCGATGGGGGACTTTGACCGCCGGAAAATGGTACCCCATTAGAACCCATTTCCGCCTTTCTTGACGGTTGGTAATCGTTACGGTGAAAGATCGTCAACTTCGACCAAGGTACTTATTTCGGCGATATACCTTCGACCATCCGGCATGGGTACCCTATCGGCAGCAATGCTACCGACGCATAGCTCTCAGTCATTTAACCGCAAGCCACTCCACCACACAAGTAAAGATAGTTGGTAGACCAGATGAGGTGGGAGATAACATAACATGATTTGAGGGAAGTAAGATGATCCGGGAAGATTGGAAAAGCATTACTCAGGATAGGAGGTAGGGAGACTTATGTCCGCGCGGCGCATAAACCTACGGTTCATAGTGCCAGTGATAGTAAGTAAGTAATGTCTTGGGGTTTTCCCAAAAAAGTCACTTTTCGAAATGGGTAACTGCAAAAAAATAAATCTGGAGGGTGTGTCCGGGATTAATATGCAAGAAAGCGGTCTAATCCAAAATTTCATAAATGAATTTACAAGGCTATAAACTCTGGTTTGGTTTTTGTCTCAAAATATGTCGAAATTTTCAATGCTGCAAAAAAACAGTCCTCGAGAGTATCCCGGGATCTATAATGCAAAAAATCCGTCTAAATCTAAAAGTTCAGAATTGAGTTTTCCAGGCTATAATCTTAGTTTCTATATTTTCAAAAAATTATAATTTTCCGAAATTTTGAAAACTGCATAAAATCAATCTGGAGGGGTGGTCCCGAATTTATAATGCAAAAAAATTAGATCAAAATCCAAAATTTCAGAATAAGATTTCCAAGGCTATAGAGTGCTTGGTTTTTTTTTTATGTCAATTTTTCGCGAAATTTAAAAAACTGCAAAAAATCAATCTAGATTGTAACAGGGATTAATAATGCAAAAAAATCCGGTCTAAAGAGACAAATTTAAGAATTGTGTTTTCCAAGGCTCATAGTCTTGGTTTTTTTTTCCCCAAAAAAGTCATAATTTTCGAAATTTTGAAAACTGCAAAAATCGATCAGGTGTGTCCGGAATTAAGTCTAATTATTGATAGGCAATTTCAATACTGATGTCAGAGCAACATTTCCACATTAAAACAATTTTTCTAAACACTAATTTTAAATTGTAAGAGTTCAATAAGTTCTTACGACATTTTTAGACCAAAGAGAGATGACCAGGCAGGTGAATGGAGAAGACTGCACAACAGTGAATTACATGGGCTTATAGAAGCCAGATATGAGAACATTAAGTCTCGTCAACTGCGATGGGGCAGGACATGTGGCAACGAATGGTGAATGAAAGACGTGCATGGAAGTTTCTTTGTAGGAAAACCGAGGTGAAAACGCCCAGTTGGTAGAACCAAGAATGAGATGGAGAGAATAACACTAACTATGATTTGAGTGAAGTACAATATATACAAGGGATGATTGGAAAACATTGGCTCAGGATAAGGAGGTATGGAGAGCTTCGGTCCGCGCGGCCATGAACCTACGGGTTCGATAGTGCCAGTTAGTTAAGTTAGTCAGAGTTTCAAACTAAATTGTATTTACACTTCAAAACTTTTAAAATGTGATTTTTCTTCTTTCTGCGTACCTCGTCCGTATGTAATTTAGTTACAGCAGTAGATATATGAAATTTTTTGCTGATTATAAAATTTTAAATAAAACAATATGAAAGATATGTAGCTACTTTACTACTCCATCACCTTAATTATTATTTCTGGAAGTAAAATATATTTGAATGAATGGTTATTTTTATTATTTGTATTATAGTTGTAAAGTTTCACAAAGAAATAAACATAGGCTCAATTCTGGAAATGCGTGCTATTATGCATACATAGACTCTTGATGTCCCAACTCCTTTCAAAAAACGTTAAACTGAAAATATATAAAACTATTATTCTACCAGTTATATTATATGGGTGCGAAACATGGACTCTTACTTTAAGGGAGGAAAGGAGATTACAAGTATTTGAGAATAAAGTACTTACGAAAATTTTTGGACCAAAGAGAGATGAACAGGCAGGTGAATGGAGAAGACTCAATAATAATGAACTACATGGTCTTTATAGGAAGCCAGATATAATAAGAACAGTTAAGTCTCGTAGACTGCGATGGGCAGGACATGTTGCACGTATGGGGAATGAAAGACTTGCATGGAAGCTTCTTGTAGGAAAGCCAGAGGGAAAACGCCCAGTTGGTAGACCAAGAATGAGGTGGGGGAACAACATTAAGTATGATTTGAGGGAAGTACATTATACAGGAAATGATTGGAAAGCATTAGCTCAGGATAGGGATGTATGGAGAGCTTATGTCCGCGCGGCCATGAATCTACGGGTTCGATAGTGCCAGTGAGTAATTAAGTATAGTTGAAAGTTATTTAACACTAACGGCTGGCGGATCCGACATACTGACTGCATGTCACCCCTATACTGGTTAGAAGATCGTCTACCTCTGTGATTAATACATGTGGATGTGAGGCCAGCAGCCAGATAGTAGGCTAAGGGTCGTTTAGGCCTGTCGCGCCGTGGAGTTAGTAATTTAAACAATATGCGAGTAAATGTTAATTACGATTAATTATTTTTCAAGAATTTAAACGAGAAGTAATCAGAAATCAGTTAACTCTATTGTCGGTCCAACGTAAGCACACTTTGACATTTAACTTCCGAATGTATTACTCTTCGCGCAGCACGTGTAAGAGTGCAGGGCGAACTCTGTCAGCCTGTTTGTTATAAGCCGTAAAAATTAATGCACAGCAATAGTTTTAAATTTCAATGTTGCAAGGGTATTAACTTTTATAATGGTATGCCATGATACCGGATGATATGATATATATAATATATATATATAATATACACACACACTCAAACAGTTTAAACTGTTTGTTTCCGTTATATCTATCACACAATAACGAAGGACTAAGTATTACTAAATGAATAATTATTATCTAAATATTTTTCAAATATATAAAAACAGTATATTAAACGCTAACTAAACACTTAATTCTACCAAATAAATTATGTATTAACTGAATTTTCAAGACAATTCAAAATCTACCACACTGCTAGAACTAAGAACAGTCTACTGAGAAAGACAAATGTTTTTTGTGCTGTCAATACAATGTCAGTACTGAACTACACTATTAACAATAAAAGACTCTCCACCGGTCTGCCACCCCGCAAATTATCATACTAAAATTGTGTGTTTTGTATTATATTAGTTATAGAAATCTTAATATAAATTCAAAATATAAAAAAGTAAGTCAGAAGTCAAATAAAAACTATACCATATTTTATTTCAAAAATCCTCTGAAAAAAAATATTATAATACTTTATTTTCTGGTTTTCACAGCTTTGGGGGAGTTGCTTTATAACTGTAACAGCCACATTCCTAGCTTTGGTCTCTGGGTCTAGTCATAGATCAAAAAGAAAAGTGTTTTGCCTCTTCCAATATAATTCTTGCAGCCTTGGTGCACAACATTTCAAAAATCATTTTCGTTGTTTCAAGAACAGATAAATTAATCACGTAATGGCTTGACCGGGATGCGTGCCGTGCGCCTCGCAGCTTGCATTTGTCTGTTTTACTTTTAAATTCTGCTACAACTAACGGCTATATGCCAACATCACAGCGCACCAGGATTGATCTACGAACGCCACAAACGTAGTTGCACTGTACCAGCCGTGGCATCCCAAGTAATCCCTGGGTCTAGTTGTATGCACCCCTACAAGTAGTGGGGGTGTAAAATGACGTCCCTTCTATCAACTCCGTTGACATAGATTATAGTCCCAATTCCAATAAAAATATTTAGTTTTCCTTTATAAAGATTTTCACGTTACAAACACTTTTGTTCCTTGAGAAACTATTGAACCCTCAAGGAAAAAAACATCCCATTGTTTTTAACCACCAGCCTTCTGACCGCCTGAAGTATTGTACTTCCGTTGTACTTCGACCTTTCGACTTCAAATTTTCTAAGAAGTTCCTACCCGTGTGCTCTGTATTGTCACTTCACTGCAGTACGTTACGACCATAGGCTAAGTGTGCTCTGTGTTTCAACCTTGCTTTTGTTTTATGCGAATCTACGAAATTTCAACATAAAATTATTATACAATCTGAAATTGTACATTGTGCAAATGGCTAATGCAAGATTATCGTTAATGGAAAAAGTGGTACCATCACTTGAATCTTCTACACAATCGTCATTAGTGAGTAAAAGGATATCAATAAATGACTTCCCTGATGAAATATTGCTCATGATATTATCACATTTCACAGCTGAACAACTTTGTTTGGTAATTTCCGAGGTATGTGATAAATGGAATGCTCTAAGCAGCAAAGATGTGATATTGTGGAAGAATCTGACATATACATGTGATAGTAGTAGAACATCTACATTCACAGCTGAAAAGGTAATATTATTTGTGATATTTATTTAGAATGTCTGGATAAGGTGTATAAACCGTCGCACATGAATTCTTCCAAGTTCTATAGAATCGCAGTGCGCATGCGCGAGTTGCTGTAATGGTTAATGTAGTTTCTGGTAGATGGCTCTGAGTCGGCGTTACCAACTTTGGGAATAATTCCTAAACGCTAAAAAAATTGACGTAACTAACCCTCCCATTTCCTGAAAATGAACACGACTGTGTTTGAAACCGCGGTATCATGGAAGCATGAATCCTATGAGGTGAGTTGTTTAAAACAAAAAATGTTCTCCGATGAATTTTAATGATTATACCTCATAATGTTTACTTCCCAACAGTAATTTAATATTCCATTTCCTAACCTAACAAAACAGTTTACATGCATATTATTTATTTCCAATGTAAAAAAAAAAAATGGACGTAAACTAACTTTCCATTTCCTAACCTAACAAAACAATTTACATGCATATTATTTAACAAATTATAAAACTCATTTTACGTACACTAACACTTAATATGGTTTCGAATTATTTTCAAATGTTGGTTACTGCGATGTGAGATTCTCTAGCGGATGTTACATGAAGTATTTGCGCGCCTGTAGAACTCGATGTACAATATTGGGTAATTTAAAATATTTAAAAATCGTAAGAAATGTTAAAAATGGTTCCAAAATGTTTAAAATAGTATCAAACCGTTATTACAAATGGTTGAAAAGTGTTTAGTGCATCAGTGGCATAAGAATATTAGATGGAAAATTGTGTGCGACGGTTTATACACCACATTCAACCATTTATAATGTTTCGTACTATTTTAACATTTTGGAACCCATTTTATAAATATTTCTTATGATTTTAAAATATTTATAAATTACGGAATATTGTGCTAGAGACGCGGAAATGCTTCATGTAACATCCGCTAGGTGGCTCTCAAATCGGAGTTACCAACATTTGAAAATAATTCCAAACCATATTTAGTGTTACTGTACGTAAAATTAGTTTATTAAATAGTATGCATGTAAATTGTTTTGTTAGGTTAGGAAATAGGAAGTTATTTTACGTCCATTTGTTTTAGCGTTTGGGAATTTATTTCCACAGTTGAAGACGCCGACTTCAGAGCCATCTACCGGAAGCTACATTAACCATTACAGCAACTCGCGCATGCGCATTACAATTCGTGGAACTTGGAAGAATTCGTGTACACCCTTTCCTCAACCTTATCCAAAACTATAGTTTGATTTCCACAGTACACTTTTTGTCTTACAGAATAGCACACATGCGCATACGTTTATAGAGTTGATGCAAGGTGAAACCTATGACGTCCTACAAAAGTTTTATAGAGTTGTCGCTAGATGGAACCACGTAGCTGTAAAATCGATATAACCAAATCTGTGCAACCAAACCTTTATTAGAAATTTCTCCCTTCCTAACCTAACAAATAAATTACATGCACGTTATATATTGAAGTGTACACTAACCTAAACAAAATTCAGTTCATTTTGTTTAGGTTAGTGTACACTTCAATATATAACGTGCATGTAATTAATTTATTGAAATATGGTGTAGAATTAATTGCGATTGTTGGTGACATCGATTTTACCGATATCTTGTGAGATTTTTCTTTTTGTCTAATGTAGGGTGTCCATTCGTCCCGTTTTTTTGGAAAATGTCCCGTGTCCCGAAAGTTTTTTTTTTTTTTTTGGACGCTCAAATGTCCCGCTTTTGGGATGCTTCGACAGAATGGCGACTTTGATTTTGTTCTTTATTATGTAATTATAAATATGAACGTTAGAAAGCGCCAGTTGTATGACTACCATGCACTCTTTGGTCTATAATCTTTGTTTTTTACTCCTCATATATTGGTTACCGACATAGAGATGGGTTTACCGACACCAGGGCAGGGATCCTTTGATCTATGACCGGTACATTTTTCAAATGTCAATTCAAATGTCAGTGCAAGCCAATGTCGAAGATTTCCTGCTGATTGTAGCACTTTGGCGGTGGAGAAATACAATTTTAACTTGGATGAAAAGATTTTAGTTAGTGGATTTTTGTACCCCTTGCAGTGATAAATAAATATTTTTAAACGTAATAAACATTGACTTTATGTGCTTTTTGATTTGGACTTTATGTGCTTTTGATTTGTGAATGGTTGATTCTTGTATTGGCAACAGTGGTCGTGGTAAAATAAAATGACTTCTTTTTTATTTTGTTAATGTCCCACCTTTTTTTTAAGAAGTCCAAGCTTTTTCCCTTTAATTTTTGTACATGTCTCCTTTTACATTGAAAGTATTATGGACACCCCTAGGTCTAATGTCACCAGGTTGACTTTTATGACATTTCTGGTTTTCTTCCCTGGCATTGGCGGTAATCCATTTCTTAGGTTGGGGCCCCTGGAAGGCGGAGTTACGTTATCCCAGATGATATGATGGGTGATAAATGATAATGAAAGTGCCAGGAGAGTTCTTAACCTAAATTCCACACTACGGTCCGACTGGAAATCGATCCCGGGACCTTATGAAATGGTCAGTAACGCTGACCACTAGCCTACTGGTTACTGGCAGTGTAAGTTACAGACATTGCGGTTTTATATAACTGAATAAATAATTGCGTACGTAAATAAATATTTAATAAATTGTAAAAAAATGTTATACACATCATTGTAAAACGTTTAAAATAGTTCCAAAATGTTTTGTAAAGACAGAGAAGTACATAGAGAACAGAATTACTGGAATCAAATATGGAAAAAGCAAGTGGAAATTATTCAATAGTTGAGCAAAAAAAATTGTTTTATTTGTAAAATGTTTGAAATATAACGAATGTTAGTAAAGGTAGAAGAAGAATGTAGAACAATAGTATTTAATATTCTATGGAAAGTCAAGGGGAAGATATCTAAATCTGAGCCGAGATATAAATAGGAAATTTACCTAATGTAAGTTCTTTATGCTATTTTTTATTCTAGCATACTAATTCCATTTACTTAAGCCAACTGAGAATGGAGAAAATTTTTAATTTACCTATAGAATAACAGTGTACATGTGCAAAAGTTTATAGAGTTGTCAATTGATGGAGCCACGTAACTGTGAAATCGGTATGACTGACCTTCACAATGAATTCCTAAATGTTTATTAGAAATGAATGTACATTAACTTCCCTCTTCCTAACAAAGTAAATGACATGCATATTATTTACTCAAGTGTATATTAATCTGATGTACACTAACTTGTCACATCGGAACCTAACAAAATGGAATGAAGATCCATTTCTTAAAATATATTTTCAAATGTTTACAGATATATCTGGCATCTAGCAGAAGTTACTCTATTCGTTTGTGCATGTGCACAGTTCTTCAGAACTTTGAAGAAATCATGAGTACGTAGATAAATATTTAATAATTATATGAAAAATTAATAAGCATCATTGTAAAAATGCTTAAAATGGTACGGAATGTTAAGAAAGAGGGAAGAAGTATGTAGAGCAATAGTCTGACAAGAATATATCATGAAAATCTAGTGACAGCTCTATAAACTTTCTGTAGGACTTAAAAATATGTTGTTCCACCTAGCGACAGATCTACAAACTCATGTGCTTGCGCACAGTTATTCTATAGAAACTTAGAAAAGGAAAAACTGTACTTAAACTAGCGTGAAATATTTCAAAGTCCTATAGAACAACAGTATGCATGCGCCAGAGTTTATAGAGCCAGTGATACCCCACACATCAAAACCGCAATGATTATCATCCTCGATTACTATCGTTGCTATGAAATTTAAATAACCAATATTTGCAGTAAATCCCCAAATCTATTTTTAAAAAAAATATTAATAATATTAAAATTAACCAAATGTTTATTAAAAATGGGTGTACAACTTACTTATCACTCCCTAACACTGATCCAACCAGTGATAACCCAAAACAGTGATAGAAAAATCATATTGTCTAATAATGTTTATAAAAATGTTTGAAAAACATAAAAATATTAAATAATGTTAGTAAATAAGGAAGAAGAGCTATAGTTTACAAGAATAAAACTGAAAAATCAAGCTCTAGTTTAGAAGTGCAGTTTGAGGCCCAGAAAATATTATTGGGAAGGTAAACTACTGTATTTGTGTGATATTTTGAAATGTCTTACACAGTAGAATCACAATCAAATTAAACTGCTACTTTTAATTTTGTGTAGAGTTTTTTGGTTATTACAAAGAAATTGGTTTTAGATATTGTACTTTCCTTAAGTTCCCTATGTCAGATCGGCTCAACTGCACTTCTACTAGCACTTGATTTTTCACTTATATTGTTGTAAACTATAGCTCTTCTTCAGTATTTATAACATTTTGTAATATTTTAAAAACTTTTTCGAACAATTTTTATAACATTATTAGACAATTTTGAAGTATTTATTCAATTATGCAAATCACAATATATGACACGTTAGACAATATTGTGATGCTAACTGCTATTTTCTCCACAGAGTATATTACGTAGTTATGATTTTCCTATCGCTGTTTTGGGTTATCGCTTGTTGGATCAGCCGTTAGGGAGTGATAAGTAAGTTACCCTATTTTTAATAAACGTTGTAATTTTTATATTATTTAATATAATTTTTTTTAACATAGATTTGGGGATTTATTGCAAATATGGTCATTTAAATTTCATAGCGACGGATAGTAATCGAGGAGGAATAAATCAATATGTGGTTCGATCGTGGGTTTTTGCTGGCTGATATAAACACGTGACGCATGCACACGGTTGTTCTATAGGACTTTGAAAATATTTCACGCTAGTTTAAGTGCAGTTTTCCATCAGATCTTAAAAGGAGTTGTGTTAACTCTTTTTTATGTTTAAGACTAAACAATTTTAAAGATGTAGAACGATAACGAGGGTACCATAGACCTTTTTGACAACATATAAAAATATATTACGTCCAATGAAAATGGATATAGTTCACAAAAATGAAGTGAAGATGTGAGAAAAGTTCAGCAACATATTCTTTTTTGGCTCAAATAGTGTTGATGGCCACCTATAAGTCTTGAAATGAACCACTAGATAACAACCATCTCGAATAGTTATGTTTCATCTGTTTATTCGTACCTCATATATTTGTTTCTGTTGAACTTATATTTCAAAGCATGTTAGCCCCATCCTCAGCTAGTACAGACTATTTTTCAAACCATATCAAATGTTATTGCCTGTTGTCAACAAGACCATTTACATTTCTGCTAAAGCAAAATATCCACATCCAATGTGCTTATGAGAATTGTTCCTGCTACATGCTTTTACTTTCCTAACTATTGGACAGTGGCGTGCATTCAACCCCAGCTACCCCAGAACTGCTTGGGTAATCAGTATGTTAGTAATTAAAATAACTTCTTCTTCTTCTTCTTCCTTCCAAGTATTAGGCCAAGGCCTGTTATGATCCTATAGAAAATTTTCCCTCAAGCGTTTCATAGGACGGCCCAGTGATCTTCGTCCGCGTGGTATATAATTATAAACAGCTTTGGGAAATCCGATTTGAACTCATTCTTTCAAGATGGGTGTTTCTAATTTAGTTGGTACTTTTTAATATATTACCAAAATTGGCATAGTCTTCAATTCTTTTAAGATATTGGTGTTCATTTTCCGATCCCATCTGGTGTAACCTGCTGTTCTGCACATGCAATCTCATTTCTTCACAAGCTGTTATTCTCTTTTCATCATGTTGTCCGTTTTAGTGGCGCATGCTTCACTAGCCCATAGTCACCAACTGGTCACGCCACAGTGTTATAATAAAACGTAATCTGGTGTTTTTTGTACAAGGGATGGTTTCATAACTTGATTAATAATTCTCAAACTTTTATTATAACTAGTAATTTTTTCAGGGATATTCTTTTCATTCCAGATAGAGAGATAATATCCAAGATATTTAAATTGATTAGATCTCTCTCAAATTTTATTCTGGAGACAGATTTTACTTTGTATGAGGTCCTTCCCATGAAATGCCATAATTTTAGTTTTGTTAATTGATATTTCCATATTAAATTTGGCAGCTGTTTTTTGTAAATTATAAATTGATCGTTGCAAATCATTTTCGAAAAGTGCCAGAAGCGCTAAATCGTCTGCAAAAAGAATAGCATCGAGTTTGAGGTTCCTATTGATGGGTATTGAAGAAGTAATTTATAGTCAGTTCTTCATTATTTTCCACGTTGTGGGCGCAATTTTGAAGAAGTAATTCTTTCCCCATGTTATGACGATGTTTTGAAGCAGCTAACTCTATTCATTGCCCGATGTTGTAGTAACATTTTGAAGGATTAGTGTCCAAAAATAATAAATAAGAATTACTAGTTCAGGTTGGGTTTGATTTTCCGGTAGAGCTGGATTCTCTTCTCAAGGTCGAAGTTGGTACACAAGATAGGAAAACACTTTAAAAATCACTAATAACTGATTCTTGTAGAAATAGTTGTAAATTTATTTACTATTTACTTTCCCAGCAGATCAAGTAAATATAGGTGGTATTATTCTTCACCGTCAATTAGAATTAAATTATTTTCTTTTCTTGAAACAACTATTCTTCTTGTATTAAATATCACATTTTATCAGGAGAGCTGTTATAGCCTCTATCCTTGATGAAAGTTATATGATGACTGACTAGTGTAATTCTGTTATAATTTGAAAGAGCATTATTACATCACATGATTTTATATTTAAATTCTATTGGTTAATGGTCCATTAAATACCAGGTTTAAATTATGTTTGAAGAGAAAAATTTTCGCCTAGACCGGGACTCGAACCCGGGACCCTTGGCTTTCCGGGCCAAGTGCTCTACCAACTGAGCTACCGAGGCGAGTTACGATCTAGATGCAAATTTTTCTCTTATGTACGTTGTAATTCCCTCGCGCCAAATGCTTGAAACCATAGCTTCTATCTTTGCAAATGGCGGCTTCTTAGTTAAGAAGACATTTATTGGGAATTTAACACTACTTTATAGCCAGTAGGCTTCTATTGACGATTTTTATTATTAATTTAACACTTAAAGTCTTTAACACAGACTCTGGAAAGCTGAAGATAAAAACAGAATTGTTTTGAAACATGTCCAAGAACAAATCAACATTAATAATGAGGTAAGATGTCCAGACCAAAAATAATATAATTATATTTAAATATTAAAAGAATTTTAAAGTATAAAATTATTAACTTTAACTTCTATATTTATTATGATATTAAAATCCTGCTATAGTATATATCCCCATGGTGTTTTCCTCCATTCGTTAATTTTTCTATTCATAATATAATGAAAAGCACTGGTGAAAGTCCACATCCCTGTCTTACTCCTGTGTTGATCTTTTTCCAAGAAGATAGTTTGCCATCTTGTTTAACAGAGATTTCATTATCTTTAAATTAAAATAACATATTTACCAAATTTCATCAAATCAATTACTTGAGAACATCAAAATTGCCACCATATTCTGCATATTCACATTATCTCCATAGAGGAAACACATAGAGTATTTCCTCTATGTTATCCCCACCAACACCAGCTATTTCACTGCAGATGAAAATAGCGACAACCCACTAAATAAATCTACCTATGTTCAGCATAACCCACACTAAACCAGTGATAACCAGCTAGACAAAGCTTGTGTCTTATTCCATTGATATTTTATTGAACATCAGCTAGCTGAATCCAGAAATGTCACAACTCGAAGTATACACAAGATCGAATGATCTTTTGACTTATCGATGCATAAAACATTCATGATTGGTTGATTTGGAAAGTGCCAATTCATCAATAATAGAATTTTTAGAAATAACATTTTTTAAATATTTATAATATTTAATTTATGGTAGTTATATTTTTACAAAATACAAGAAAAAATTAAATTATGCAGTATATTTTGTCGATTATAGCAATCTGTTAATTTAGGAAGCTTTATTTATATTATATATCTGAATAAGAACATTTGAATTATTACAAACGTGCATATATATATCATTTGTGGAAAGCAATTTGAATTTAATATCAGCAGTGGGTTCGTTCAAATGCGTTATTAATATATTTTAAAGTGTTACTGATAAATGTGATTTCTCAATTTAGTAAAAATGAATGTAAGTGACTATAATTTATAATTTACATAGTAGATCATTTTCTTGCAAACCTTTCAACGAGAAATGACCTTATACAACAAGGTAGGCCAACTCCAGATTTACCGGATCTAACAAAAAATACAAGGAGTAAGTTTTTATATATTATAAGTCATATTTTTGTCATACAGCTGGGGTAATTGCTCTGAACACCACACGCCACTGTCATTGGATCATTCCATATCAAATCACACTTCATTATCATTTTCAGCCTGACCCTCTTAGATTTTTAATGACTTTTTATGAGATATTGTGCATGGAAAGAAAAGTCTTCTTTTTAATCATAATTTGTAGGATTTTCATCCTGTTTACTTCCAAATTCACTCCTCGAAGGAAGACATATTGGATGTGCATTCACTGTCTGTCCATCTCTTGGCTGGTCTTCCTCTTGTTCTTCTTCCGTCCATTGGTCTATCATCTTTAGCTCTTTTTGCAAGTCGGTTGTCTTCCATATAACCCTTCCAATATTTTTGTCTATCTATAATACATTTTAAATCCAAACTCAGTAAAAATTAGAAATAACATAAAAAATTACACAAAACACCTGTGCCAGTCTTGGATACGAGGGAACTAGGGAAATGTGCATTTAGAAGAAACAGGTCTACAACAGATCAGATTTTTAGTATAAGACAGATTTTAGAAAACAAATGGGAATATTGTACATCAACTATTTGTAGACTTCAAAAAAGCATATGATTCAGTTAAGAGGGAGAAGTTATGTAGTATCCTACTGGAGTTCGGAATTCCTAAAAAGTAAGTTAGACTTATACGAATGTGTCTAAATGGCACAAAGAGTAGGGTCTGTGTAGGCAAACAGTTTTTGGACACTTTTGAAATCCAGTATGGGTTGAAGCAAGGAGATGCACAACTCCTCTACTATTTAATTTTGTACTAGAGCATGCCATTAAATCTTCAGAGAATGAGAAAGGCTTGCAACTTGATGGTATTAATAAGCTGTTTATGCTGATGATGTAGTATTGTTGGCCGATAGCGAGGAGACACTAAATGACAACATGCACACACTATTGAGTAACACTAAGGAATTAGGACTGGAAGTAAATATCAATAAAACTAAGTATATGGTCACACGTAGAAATACATTATATAATGGAAATGGACAGCTAATGACAAATGAGGGAAATTTTGAGGAAGTGGCTGAATTCAAATACCTAGGAACAATAATCACAAATAGGAATGAGATGCATAAAGAAATTAAACACAGGCTCAATTCTGGAAATGTGTGCTATTATGCATTGCAGAGACTCTTGATGTCACAACTCCTTTCAAAAAACGTTAAACTGAAAATATATAAAACTATTATTCTACCAGTTATATTATATGGGTGCGAAACATGGACTCTTACTTTAAGGGAAGAATGAGATACGAGTTTTTGAGAATAAAGTACTTAGGAAAATTTTTGGACCAAAGAGAGATGAACAGACAGGTGAATGGAGAAGACTACATAACAATGAACTACATGGTCTTTATAGGAAGCCAGATATAATAAGAACAGTTAAGTCTCGTAGACTGCGATGGGCAGGACATGTTGCACGTATGGGAATGAAAGACATGAATGGAAGCTTCTTGTAGGAAAGCCAGAGGGAAAACGC
>JASPKZ010002278.1:0-17954 GCA_030220185.1 Diploptera punctata | reverse complement strand
GATTATTCAGCCATTTCGACTTTGTAGGTTGGGTGATCCAATATTGTTAATTAATTGCCTCATTTTGTTTCCTTCCGCCCGGTTTTGTGATTTTTGGAAGTCCATGTAAAATTAGGGTTTCTTGGGTTGCTTAACTTTTAATTGAAATTTTTCTTTCTCTTGGATAGAATTTTAAACATTTTTAAAAAAAATTTTCCACTTTTTTTATGGTTTTTTGTAGGGGAGGGGGTCATTCTTAATTTTCTAATACTCTTTTTCTTTCAAAATTCTTCCCATTCTATATTTGATAATCTTCTTTGTCCAGAATTATAATTTGGTTACCCTTATCTGATTTTGTATATACAACATTTTTGTTTATTTATTTCTTTGAGTGTTTTTAAATTCTCCTTTACAAACTGGGTTTTTATTGTATTCTTATTTTATTCAAATTTCTTCACATTTTTTTCTGAATGATTATTTTTCTTCTGTAAACTAACCCTTCTATTGAATGTTCAATGTCCACTATGTTATTCTTCTATTCTATTGGAATAATCTATTGCTGTTTTTTAGACCGTTTTCTACAATTTTGTCTCTTTTAGGTTTAAAGGTTGCCTTTGAAAAATTTGTTAAACATAATTTCTGGTGGAGGATTCTGATTTTTTTCTTCATTTCTGGTTTTATTCTGATGTTTGATTTTATTTGATGTATTCTTCTTTCCCTTTGATTTAGTTAACAAATTATTGTATCTTTGTCTTTTGTTGTTTCTCAATTTTCTTTTTCATGGTTTATGTTCAAAAAAGTGAAAATTTATTTTCTAGGTTTTCCAACATGATGTTTCCTAATATTTTAGACAATTTGATATGTAACAAATAAATTTCAATATCCAGATTTACTGATCATTTCAAAGTGTTTATTCTTTTCTAGTTTTTAGTAATTTGTTCTCCAAAATTTTTTTGTTGTTTGCTGTTATTGTTATGCTTAAAACGGTTTTTTCTAATGAACATGGAACCAATTCTAATTTTAGACATTGGTTGCTGAATTTAATGTCGCTATCTTTTTAAATTTCTTCTCTCTTATTTTATAAACTTTTTTGACTTCATATTTTGTTTCGAAAAAATTGTTATTGAAGTTGAGTATGGAGGACGCCATCTTGTTTTTCGTAATTTATAACACAAACACAATTTCTGGTTTTGTTTCTTCCTTGTAACTTAAGAAGTTGTAATTAATATTTAATTTTAGGAAGTTATATTTTGAGGTTATTTTAATTATATTATTTTTGGTCTGGACATCTTACCTCAATATTAATGTTGATTTGTTCTTGGACATGTTTCAAAACAATTCTCTGTTTTATCTTCAGCTTTCCCAGACTGGTTTTATTTATGTTGCATTATGTTGCACCACCTGGATGTCGATGTCAGCTCCATCCTGTGGTTGGCCAAAGAACCCCTCCAAACAAGGTCACCCTCCATCGGAATATCAAAATTCATAACTCTGTTTCTGTTCTTCTGAATATAAATTTTTTCCCAAATAGTCAGCTCGTTTGTATTTTCTAACTGTTTTAATAATTTAGTGTCTGAATTAATATTATGTTTTTCAGACCAACATGAGCAGCAACTGCAGATTTTTCAATTTTTCTCCATTTTTAATATTTCTTATGTGTTCTTTGGTTCTAATTTTTAGGTTTCTTTTTGTTTTCCCTATATATATCTTTTCACAAACCCATGCATTCAATTTGATATATTCCTGACTTTTTATTTTTATCAGTTTTTTCATTTTTGTTGGTTTTTATTAGTTTATTTAAACTGTAGTTATTTTTTGGTGCTAATTTAATATTAAACTTCTCAAATATATTTTGAAATTTATTATGTACCCAGGGGTGATATGTGAATTTCCTATATTTTTTCATAGGTGGTTCTTCTTTTCAAGATTACTTCTGTTTATCATTTTTTGTTTTTTATACTTTTCTATCCTTTTATGTACCATTTTTTCATCAAACCCATTTTCTCTTGCTACTTTGATTATGTGTTTTTTTTCTCATGTTTGAAATCTTCTTCGTTTAAGGGTAAGTTTACCAATCTATGAGTTAAACTATTAAATGCTGCTAATTTATGTCCAATTGGATTGAACCCTGTTGATTTTATAAAATTTTCCGTATGAGTTTCTTTTCTATGAATCCTGAATTCAATTTTTCTTTTTTTTTCTTCGTTTCTGACCAATTTAAGATCCAAAAAAAGGTATTTGGTTTATTGTCTTCTATTTCTTTGGTGAATTTAAAATGTTTGTACTCTGTAAATTTAATAGTTTTAGGGAATCTTCTACATGTTTTTTCTTTAACAATACAAATTATATCATCAACATATCTACTCCAAAATTTAAACATTGTGGGATGTGCTTTAGTGATTTTACATTCAAAATCGCTCATAAATAAATTTGCCAGGAAGGGTGATAATGGGTTTCCCATTGAGAGCCCTGATTTTTGTCTATAGAAACTCCCATTGAATGTAAAAAACATTTGATCAATGCATAACGCAGTTAATTTCAAATAATCTTCTTTGATCTCTCTGTCTATGTTGTTTTTTCTTAACCAATTGGAGAAATTGAAAAATCTGCAGTTGCTGCTCATGTTTGGTCTGAAAAACATAATATTAATTCAGACACTAAATTATTAAAACAGTTAGAAAATACAAACGAGCTGACTATTTTGGGAAAAAATTTATATTCAGAAGAACAGAAACAGAGTTATGAATTTTGATATTCCGATGGAGGGGTGACCTTGTTTGGAGGTTCTTTGGCCAACCACAGGATGGAGCTGACATCGACATCCAGGTGGTGCAACATAATGCAACATAAATAAAACCAGTCTGGGAAAGCTGACGATAAAACAGAGAATTGTTTTGAAACATGTCCAAGAACAAATCAACCATTAAATATTGAGGTAAGATGTCCAGACCAAAAATAATATAATTAAAATAACCTCAAAATATATTCCAACTTCCTAAAATTAAATATTAATTACAACTTCTTAAGTTACAAGGAAGAAACAAAACCAGAATTGTGTTTGTGTTATAAATGACGAAAAACAAGATGGCGTCCTCCATACTCAACTTCAATAACAATTTTTTCGAAACAAAATATGAAGTCAAAAAGTTTATAAAATTAAGAGAGAAGAAATTTAAAAGATTAGCAGACCATTAAATTCATCAACCAATGTCTAAAATTAGAATTGGTTCCCATGTTCATTAGAAAAAACCGTTAAGCATAACAATAACAGCAACCAACAAAAAATTTTGGAGAACAAATTACTAAAACTAGAAAAGAAATAAACACTTTGAAATGATCAGTAATCTGGATATTGAAATTTATTTGTTACACTATCAAATTGTCTAAAATATTAGGAAACATCATGTGGGAAAACCTAGAAAATAATTATTTTTCACTTTTTTGAAACATAACCATGAAAAAGAAAATTGAGAAACAAAAGACAAAGATAAATAATTTGTTAACTAAATCAAGGGAAAGAAGATACATCAAATAAAATCAACATCAGAATAACACCAGAAATGAAGAAAAATCAGAATCCACCAGAAATTATGTTTAAAAATTTTTCAAAGGCAACCTTTAACCTAAAAGAGACAAAATTGTTAGAAAACGGTCCTAAAAACAGCAATAGATTATTCCAATAGAATAGAAGAATACATAGTGGACATTGAAAATTCAATAGAAGGGTTAGTTACAGAAGAAAAATAATCATCAGAAAAAAATGTGAAGAAATTTTGAATAAAATAAAGAATACAATAAAAACCCAGTTTGTAAGGAGAATTTAAAACACTCAAAAAATAAATAACAAAAATGTTGTATATACAAAATCAGATAAGGGTAACCAAATTTATAATTCTGGACAAAGAAGATTATCAAAAATAGAATGGAAGAACTTTTGAAAGAAAAAGAGTATGAAAAAATTAGAATGACCCCCTACCAAAAACCATAAAAAAAGTGGAAAACTGTTTTAAAAATGTTAAAATTCTATCCAAGAAAGAAAAATTTCAATTAAAAGTAAGCAACCCAAGAAACCCTAATATACATGGACTTCCAAAAATTCACAAACCGGGAAACAAATGAGGCCAATAATTAACAATATTGGATCACCAACCTACAAAATTTCGAAATGGCTGAATAATCAATTTAAAAGAATTAATAATTTTGAAAGTCTGCAGATTGAAAATTCATTGGAATTAGTTAACAAATTAGAAAAAGTGGAAATTGAACCCACAGATAGGTTGGTTTCGTTTGATGTAGTTTCACTATTCACAAATGTACCGAAACAAAAAACTTTGGAGATATTGAACAATTGGTTAAGAAAAAAAGCAACATAGACAGAGAGATCAAAGAAGATTATTTGAAATTAACTGCGTTATGCATTGATCAAATGTTTTTTACATTCATGGGAGTTTCTATAGACAAAAATCAGGGCTCTCAATGGGAAACCCATTATCACCCTTCCTGGCAAATTTATTTATGAGCGATTTTGAATGTAAAATCACTAAAGCACATCCCACAATGTTTAAATTTTGGAGTAGATATGTTGATGATATAATTTGTATTGTTAAAGAAAAACATGTAAGAAGATTCCCTAAAACTATTAAATTTACAGAGTACAAACATTAAATTCACCAAAGAAATAGAAGACAATAAACATAATACCTTTTTTGGATCTTAAATTGGTCAGAAACGAAGAAAAAGAAAAATTGAATTCAGGATTCATAGAAAAGAAACTCATACGGAAAATTTTATAAAATCAACAGGGTTCAATCCAATTGGACATAACATTAGCAGCATTTAATAGTTTAACTCATAGATTGGTAAACTTACCCTTAAACGAAGAAGATTTCAAACATGAGAAAAAACACATAATCAAAGTAGCAAGAGAAAATGGGTTTGATGAAAAATGGTACATAAAAGGATAGAAAAGTATAAAAAACAAAAAATGATAAACAGAAGTAATCTTGAAAAGAAGAACCACCTATGAAAAAATATAGGAAATTCACATATCACCCCTGGGTACATAATAAATTTCAAAATATATTTGAGAAGTTTAATATTAAATTAGCACCAAAAAATAACTACAGTTTAAATAAACTAATAAAAACCAACAAAATGAAAAAACTGATAAAATAAAAAGTCAGGAATATATCAAATTGAATGCATGGGTTGTGAAAAGATATATATAGGGAAAACAAAAAGAAACCTAAAAATTAGAACCAAAGAACACATAAGAAATATTAAAAATGGAGAAATTGAAAAATCTGCAGTTGCTGCTCATGTTTGGTCTGAAAAACATAATATTAATTCAGACACTAAATTATTAAAACAGTTAGAAAATACAAACGAGCTGACTATTTGGGAAAAAATTTATATTCAGAAGAACAGAAACAGAGTTATGAATTTTGATATTCCGATGGAGGGTGACCTTGTTTGGAGGTTCTTTGGCCAACCACAGGATGGAGCTGACATCGACATCCAGGTGGTGCAACATAATGCAACATAAATAAAACCAGTCTGGGAAAGCTGAAGATAAAACAGAGAATTGTTTTGAAACATGTCCAAGAACAAATCAACATTAATATTGAGGTAAGATGTCCAGACCAAAAATAATATAATTAGTTTGTATCTATGTTCATAATTTGGTGGCTATAGAAAATTGCTCTAAGCATTGTTTGTCCATATGGGAATATGGGAAATCTATTAATAACCAATAAGAAATTGAAAACATCCTAGATAGTAAAAAAATCTGGAATTTATCATATTAGTTGTAAACACTGCAATAAAGTATACATAGGAAAAACAAAAAGGAATTTGGACACTTGCACAAAGGAACACTTTAAAATATTAAAAATAGTGAAACTGAAAAATCATTTTTTGCAGCACATAGTTTGTTGGAAAGTCATAAAATTGAAAAAGAGGCCCAAACTTCTAAAACATTTGGAAAAACCTTTAGAATTCACAGTTTGGGGGAAGATATATATTCAAAAGAACAAATTGAGATCCACAAATTTCTAAATTCCCAATGAACAAGACTTGATCTCAAAGTTCATCAAATCAACACCAGATGGCAACATTATAGATGGAGATTCCAACGAAAATCCGGTAGTCATGATATCGGTTGAAAACGAGAGACATGTTCTTTAGAAAACTGCAGTTCCCATGTTTAAAAAAATACTAAGTATGAGGTAAGATAAGAAGTGATTGATTGATTGATTGATTGTTCATCTTGGATTAGCTGCAACTAGTACTTGAGTACACAAATTTTGCATTTTATTTATTTTGAGTCTGTTTATCTTACCTCAATATTAATGTTGATTTGTTCTTGAACATGTTTCGATTGGATCCCAACCATCCTCAGCATCTTGCCCACACTGGTTGGATTTATTGTAAATCAATGGTAAAGAGAAAAATTTTTGCCTGAACCGGGAATCGAACCCCGAACCTTTAGCTTTCCGTGCTAATGCTCTGTCCACTGAGCTAATCCAGGCTTCATTCCCATCCAAGCAGAAATCCTTCCTTTACCTGACTCTACTGGTCCCACATTCAATTGCAATGAATCATCATTCACAAATACACAATGAATGGCTTCTACCTGAAGAAGACATGAAGGGACTCCACACAGCTATAGCATTATTTATTAAATTAATATTGAGAAGCTAAAGCTATTACTATAATAGAAATAAGTAAATTAATGAACACAATTAAATTATTGTAAATCAACGGTAAAGAGAAAAATGTTTGCCTGAACCGGGAATTGAACCCCGAACCTTTAGCTTTCCGTGCTAATGCTCTGTCCACTGAGCTAATCCAGGTTGGATTTATGTTGTAAACTCTGGATGTCAATGTCAGCTTCCTCCTATGGTTGGCCAAAGAACCTCCAAACAAGGTCACGTTCCGTCAGTTTTTCGAAATTCATAACTCTGTTTTTGTTCTTCTGAATAAAGATTTTTCTTTTTTTTTTTTTGGAAAAAATCTTTATTCAGAAGAACAAAAACAGAGATTTGAATTGCAAAATACCGACGGAATGTGACCTTGTTTGGAGGATCTTTGCCAACCACAGGAGGGAGCTGACATCGACACCGGGGTTTACAACATAAATCCAACCAGTCTGGGCAAGATGCTGAGGATGGATGGTTGGGATCCAATCAAAACATGTTCAAGGAACAAATCAACATTAAATATTGAGGTAAGATAAACAGACTCCAAATAAAATAATTAAAAGAACCTCAAAATATTACTTCCTAAAATAAAACATTTGTATTTTATGTTGTCCTGAAATGACCCAAATTAATATATGATTCCACCTAAATCAAGGAGTACTGCACTGTAGCTGAGTGGCTTAAGGCATTATACTCATACATTGATGCATACACTAGTTCGAGTTCCCATGTAGAAAGAAATTTTCTTATGGAATATCAGCCAGTAGGTGACTGGTGGATTTGAACCCCCCAAACCTCTGGCTTTGTATGCCAACATGCTATCCATTACACTAATTCAGGCTCTTGGTGCAAATGCTAATTTTCCTTTGTGGAATTAGTGTAATGGATAGCACATTAGTATACAAAGCCAGAAGTTCGGGTTCAAATACTGGTTCAGGCATTAATTTTTCTTTACAAATTAAGATTTTTGAAGCCATTTGTACTAATTCTTTCCCTATTAATAGAAAATAATCCTACTTATGAAACTAAGTACTTACTTTCCAAGCTCTAGAAGGCAGGCGTAAATCAGCAGGTTTCATTTTAACAACCTGTCGTGCAACTTGCAGAAATATAGGTTTGCAACGGCGACCTCTAGTTGCAAGCCTGCGAACTGTCACTTGAGGTCCATAATTCCTTCCTTGTACCATTGTACGACCAATACTTCGCACTAGAGGCAGCGTGTAGACACGAGGAGCTAACAGCGGTCTTAACTGCGATGACGTAAACACACTCAGCGATGGGCAGAGCCATTCATACTGCTATACAAACAAGAAAATCATAAACAGGCTCTAAAAAGAAAGATTCAGGAAATATTCCCTACATTCCAAGGGACACATATACAGAAATGCTTAATGACTAGGAGTGTAGTTAGTTGGAGAGTCATAAAATTGAAAAGAGGCCAAACTTTTAAAACATTTGGAAAAACCTTTAGAAATCACAGTTTGGGAGACAATATAAATTCAGAACAAATTTAAATCCATCATCATCATCATCATCATCATCATCATCCTGCCAAGTATTAGTCCTAGAAGAACTGTTATGGCCTGAGAAAGCGGTTTTTGTGCCATCTTTTCATAGGTCGACCAAGTGACTGTTTCCCATTTGGACAGTAGTTCATTATTCCTTGGGGATCCTGGATCTAGCCATTCTTGAGACATGTTCCTTCCAGTTTAACTGATATCTGGAGATGTAGTCCAGTATTGGTGACACATTAAGTTCTTGAAGGATTTCTACATTTTTATTTCGATCCCATTTGGTGTAGCCAGCTGTTCGGTGCATAAATTTAAATTCACAAGCTGTTAGTCTGCTTTCATCTCTCGTCCTTATAGTCCACGCTTCACTCCCATAACATAGGACTGGTCAAGCCATTATTTGATAAAGACGAGTACGAGTTGATTTTTGTACTAATGAAGGTTTTAAAACTCTATTAATGATTCCCATTGATTTGTTGAATTTCACAATTTTCTCTGGTAAATCCAAATTTTCAACAAAAGAGAGTTTATATCCTAAATAAATAAACTCATTAACTCTCTCTAAAATTTTATTTAAACAAATTTTGCTTGGTATTGGGGATTTTCCACAAAAGGCCATCCATGAATTTCGAAATTCCTGATGGAAGGGACCTGAACTTAAAGTTCATCAAATTAACACCAGATGGCAACATTATAGATGGAGATTTCAACGAAAATCTGGTAGTAATAATGTTGGTTGAAAATGGGAGGGATGTTTCCTCTTGAAAACTGCAGTTCCCATGTTTAAGAAAACATAAACTAAGAGGTAAGATATAAAAAATCGCTCATTCTTCATGAACTAAAAACTATTTATAATGAATAATGTCTTTATACTAACGAGAACAATATCTGCCTGAATCAGGAATCAAACTTCAATCAACATAGGTTTAAAACAACTGCTAAAATTTATATAAAAACATTGCAATATTAGATTACATATTTTAGGAATTCACACTATGAGGTATATTCATTTAGGAAACATTTTTTATCATTCACCTCATATTATTCTTCTTCCTTAACTATAAACTAGTTTCAAAACATATTTTCTGTTCCATCCTCAGTATCATCACGACCGTTGTTCTGTCGTCTTGAAGAGCCATCCTTTGCTCTTTCCATTGGCAGACCGAAAAACCTCGAAACCAGGTAATTAAATTTCAAAGTTAAAATTGGGAAACACATTATGAGGTTCTTAATTATAAATTAATGAGTCATTTTAACATCTTACCTCATATTTCATGTTTTATCAAACACGGTAACTATAGTTTTCAAATGATCTTGTCATTCATTTTCAACCGCCATTATGACTACCGGATTTTCATTTTCAATTAAATTTCATTTGAAATTCCCGGGTAGAATGACCTAGTTTTGAGGTTTTTCAGTATGCCAATGGAAGGAGTGAAGGACGGCTCTTCAAGACGACAGAACTACGGTCATGATGATACTGAAGATGGAATAGAAAACTATGTTCCGAAACTAGTTTATAGTTAAAGAAGAAGAATAATATGAGGTGAGCGATACAATTTTTTATCTAAATTAGAATTACAGCTACATTAGGAATGTTAAATCCTATTAAAATCTTCTTGAACTAGAAGTAGCCAAGTGGTGTTGTGAATGAAGGCTCACTACTGCATGCGCACGGGATTATATAAGACAGAGAAAACTTTCCATTCAAAATGTGATGACGCTAGTATGTAGAACTGCAGATCTTGGGTTCAAATCCCAGTTTGGATAAACTAATTTTCCTTCAAAATTAATGGATAACTTATTATTGTATGACAATAAAAAGTGACACTGCAGAAGAGCTTCCAGAAATTATGTCAATTTTTTGTATCAAAGAGGGTATTGACTGGCAACTCTTGATTTTGGCTGGTAGTGAATTGCAATAACAAAAAAGTGAGATAATGAAAGATAAATAAAAAAAATGAGATTTATTTTCTGAAAAGAATAATTAATGTCTGAACCATACCTTCGAGTCTGTACATTGATGTACAGTCCATAACATCATGGTACAAATGCCAACACTTCTTTCCATTTATACAATTCTCTTACATCTGAAGGCAGATAGCTAGAGCTTTTAACAATGCCATCACATGACTTCTATTAGATATTGTATGATATGGTATGTTTAATATTTCCTTACATCTGAGACTTGTTGTGAGAATTGAAAGCAACTCTAAAGTATTACCCGACGGGTTGCTAGGCCGAAGGGGTAAAGTCAAGGGGTTTCCATCCATGCAGCATTTACTCTGCAAGTGATGTTATGGTTATACTGCCAATACTCGGTCCCTAGAGCCTCATCTGTTATAAGCAGGTTGCACCACGGGCAGGTTGAGGTTAGGTTTTGGATGGGAGAGGTTTTAAAATGAGTTCAGACAGAGTTCCCAAGGCCATGATTCGATATTGCCCAACAGGGAAGAGATCTCTGGGCCATCCAAGGAAACGCTTGATACAAAATTCATCAGTGAGATCATAACAGGTCTATAGTCCTAAGACTTGGTTGGATGATGAAGAAGAAGAATATTTCCTTACAGTTGTGATTATAACATCCAACATTAAGAACAATTAAGTAGGTAGTTAAAATTTGCTGCCATCTTTAAAATTTAGAAAATAACTCTCTTACCTGAGAACTGAGTGGTAGCAGTCTCCAGCATGCATACAGGGTGTCAGAGAAGCGATAAAGCAGTTTAAGTCTTGCTTGTATTGCAGTTATGGTCATGCCTTGCAGGTGGCCATACTGAGGTGGTATATGTGTTGGAAGGCCAAAACATAGTGGTATGGACACCCCTGGACTACGACGTGGCATCGGAGGAGACGTCCAGGCTGCACTGTGAGTCCTACCAGTGGATATCTAAACACACAATACAACATCAATTATGTGAACCTGAATTTCAAGTTTGAATAATTTTAATTTTGTTTTAAAAATCAAGTATGTATGTATATTAATATATAAATTTGGCAATTTTTACATTGAGGTTTTTTTAATAAGAATCAAATGAATTGTGAATTCTTCATTTCTCATATATCTATATTTCTTTTAAACACAGAACTGCAGTATCGGAAAAAACATCTTTTCCATCCTCAGCTGTTTTCATGACTGTCAATTTTTCATCTGGTTAACTTTTGAATAAGTAATTCTATTACTTTTTTTTTTAAATTATTAGGAGTTTGTGACAAGCTGAAGATGGAGCAATAAGCTTTGAAATGATCATCCAACAAAACAAACATATGAGGTAAGAATGTTAAAAAATACAAACTCAATTAATTCTCATATTTGAAGAGAAAAATTATACGCTCAGACCGGGACTTGAACCCGGGACCCTTGGTTTTCTAGTCCAAGTGCTCTACCATTTGAGCTACCTGAGCAAGTACCGATCTAAACGCAAATCTTTCTCTATATACGTTGTAATTCCCGCCCACCAAATGCTTTGAAGCATTTGCTTCTATCTTTGCAAATGGCGGCTCCTATATTAAGAAGACATATTTGGGAATTATACATTACATTATAAATGCCAGTACAGCTATTTTCGATTTTGGTGGGCGGGAATTACAACGTATATAGAGAAAGATTTGCGTTTAGATCGGTACTTGCTCAGGTAGCTCAAATGGTAGAGCACTTGGACTAGAAAACCAAGGGTCCCGGGTTCAAGTCCCGGTCTGAGCGTATAATTCTTCTCTTCAAATATGATTTATCCATCATTGAGATGTATGAAATTAATAATAAAAACATCAATTAATTCTATTACTTCTTCAAAAGTACACCAGATGGCAGTTTGAAAAATTACCAGCAAAAGAAAAAATTGACAGTTATGAAAACAGCTGAAGATGGAAAAGATTTTTTTCCAATACTGCAGGTTCTGTGTTAAAAAAACATAGATGTATAAGGTAAGAAGAATTCATAATTAATTTGATTCTTATGTATGTATATGCCCATAAGCCCCAAATAGGTACATAGGTGGTCCCTAGCGGGAGTCTCTTAACCAGGTCTAATTTAGTTGTTACTTACCTACAGATGCCAATTAGTGACATGTGGTTAGCACATCGCCTCAATGAAACATCTAGGTATTAATTTAATAAGGTATTAATAAATTACAATAGGAAATAACATTATGAGGTTCTTCTTAAAATTTGGTGAGTCTGTTCATCTTACCTCATAAATTGTTGTTTTTTTTTGGACATGTTTAATTTAATATAGTTTTAGATTAAAAAGAAAAAAATATGTTTTAACTGGGAGACGAACCCTGGATCTCTTGACTCTATACATCAGTGCGATAACTGTTATGCTATTCAAACTTCCGATGGTGTAACTGTTATCGCACTGATGTACAGAGTCAGATATCTAGGATTTGATTCCTGGTTCGAATGTAATTTTTCTTTCTAAAATAAAACTATATCCAATTCTGGAAAATGTTAATCAAATAACATCAAAATATTACATTTAGTTTATTTAGACTGTAATAATTTTGTTGGTGCTAATTTAATATTAAATTTGTCAATTTTTTAAAATTTATTGTATGCTCAAGGATGTGTGAAATTTCTGTATTTCTTTTCAATTTGTTTATCTATCTGAAAAGTGGTCAACCAAAAGATGGAGGGGAAGTTAACATCCACTAGGGCACTGCAGCCGACTCTTTCCTTCTAGTTTGCTATTTATTTTTGTTGTTTTCTAATTTTAAATTCAGTTTTTATGCTTTGGATTTTTAGGAAGTAAAATTTTGTGTCTTTTGTGCTTTGCAAATGATAGTTCATAATGAAATGTAACTTACCTGAATGCAGGCTTTCACGGCCGGTAATCATGATGTTGAGTGATTCCGGGTTCTGTGGCCGTGGTCCATAGTTGGTGTTGATACCAGACGTTTCGCCCTCAACTGCGGAGGGCATCTTCAGTGGCGAGTGCTTCTAGGCGTGTTTCCTGGTCGGAAGCTCTACTCTAAGTAGAGCTTCCGACCAGGAAACACGCCTAGAAGCACTCGCCACTGAAGATGCCCTCCGCAGTTGAGGGCGAAACGTCTGGTATCAACACCAACTATGGACCACGGCCACAGAACCCGGAATCACTCAACATCATGTAACTTACCTGTTTGACACCTTTTCCTGAGAGAACTGTCACCAACTGAGGCTCACGGACAACAGGTGTGTGACCAAGACCAAGCTGACCATCTCCGTTATTACCCCAGCCCCACACATCTCCTGTAGAAGTGAGTACCAGGGCATGCTCGGCACCCACTGCTATTTCCTCTATAAACTGTGAATTTAGAGCTGGTACCTGCAACATAACATGTAGGCATCCTTAATAATTAAGGTAGAATATTTTTATCACTCACCTCATATTGTTCTTCTTATTTGATTATAAACTAGTTTCGGAACATAGTTTCTGTTCCATCCTCAGTATCGTCACGAACGTTGTTCTGTCGTCTTGAAGAGCTGTCCTTCTCTCCTTCCATTGGCTGACTGAAAAACCTCGAAACCAGGTCATTCTCACCGGGAATTTCAAAGTTCATTAATTTCTTCTTTTCACTCTTTTGAATGTAAATCTTTTCCCAAACAGTAAGTTCTTTAGGTTTTTCTATTTGTTTTAATAATTTAGCTTCTTTCTCGATAAGATGTTTTTCAGACCATGCATGGGCAGCCACTGCAGATTTTTCTACTTCCCCTTTCTTGACATTCCTGAGATGTTCTTTCATCTCTAGTTTTCAAATTTCTTTTAGTTTTTCCTATGTAGAATTTCTCACATTCTTCACATTTAATTTGATAAATCCCTGATTTGTTTTCTTCTAATCAGGGATTTATCAAATTAAATGTGAAGAATGTGAGAAATTCTACATAGGAAAAACTAAAAGAAATTTGAAAACTAGAGTGAAAGAACATCTCAGGAATGTCAAGAAAGGGGAAGTAGAAAAATCTGCAGTGGCTGCCCATGCATGGTCTGAAAAACATCTTATCGAGAAAGAAGCTAAATTATTAAAACAAATAGAAAAACCTAAAGAACTTACTGTTTGGGAAAAGATCTACATTCAAAAGAGCGAAAAGAAGAAATTAATGAACTTTGAAATTCCCGGTGAGAATGACCTGGTTTCGAGGTTTTTCAGTCAGCCAATGGAAGGAGAGAAGGACAGCTCTTCAAGACGACAGAACAACGGTCGTGACGATACTGAGGATGGAACAGAAACTATGTTCCAAAACTAGTTTATAATCAAATAAGAAGAACAATATGAGGTGAGTGATAAAAATATTCTACCTTAATGAATATACCTCATAGTGAGAATTCCTAAAATAAGTAATCCTTAATCCAAAATAAACATTGTTGTAAATCTAGGACACATGACCACGGCTTTACTACACTCTGAAGGAAGCTACACTAACTAATTTTACACCCATCTAATTGACTCCGACTGAGTTTGAACACGCTAATTCTGAAATCTAATATATGTTACTTTTTATAATTTGAATCGGATAAAATGTTTTTTTTTCATCTCACCTGTGTTTTCATGATACCAGTTTCAAAGGTCATTTGCCTTCATTATAAGTCAAACTCCAACTGTTGAAAGTTTGCCTCTACCACCAACTTCCAAACTGCCATTGGGTGCCAATTTTATGAACTTGGAGATTAAAGTTTTATTTTAGGAAGTAATATTTTGAGGTTCTTTTAATTATATTATTTGGAGTCTGTTTATCTTACCTCAATATTAATGTTGATTTGTTCTTGGACATGTTTCGATTGGATATCAATCATCTTCAGCATCTTGCCCAAATGGCAGATGGAGATTAAATTTAGCTCACTGGAAACTTCATGAACCAGAATTATGAATTTATGGAAAAGCAAAATTTAAACTCCAAGTTCATAAAATCAGTTCGGATGATGGTGGTAAAATAAAAATTTCAACAATTGGAGTTTGACTGAAGATGAAGACAAATGGCCTTTCAAACTGGTAACATGAAAACATAGAACTTTATGATGTGAGATGTAAAAACATTTTATCCAACTCATTTATAAATTGCTTTGACACTGTTTGTCTATCATATGATAATGTTAAGTTGAGATCGGTTCTTATTTGAATATCTGTTGCTAGACTGACCTGTTGTGGTTTTGTGTTACCCCGAGATCTGGAATCAGGTTGTCCAATGAGGCGGTCCATGCCACACGTGAAGACACGGCCATCTTGTGTGAGGAACACAGTGAACTGGGTTCCACAGCAACTCTCTTCACTCCCACTCCACACATCATCTCCACTTTCTACAAACACAAATCAAATTTACTGCACTTTGCTTCTCATTTAAATTTAAAACACTTGAAAGTTAATTATTTTGAGTTGGCTATTTTGACTCACCTCATATTTCTTGATTTTTACGCAGACCAGGTATTGTCGCTTTTGCATGACAATGTCGATGCATTCCAACTCATTCCATTACTTGGAATGCACCGACATTGTTGCGCAAAAGCAATGAAACCAGGTCTGCATAAAAATCAAGAAATATGGGATCAAAATAATTAAAAGAAACCTCATAGTATTCTTTCTTACATATATTAAACTTGAAAGTTAATTCAGAAATATGTTCAAATTTCATTTATCACCATCATCATCCGGTATCATGGCAGCTGACGCCGTCTTCCGGAAACCAAATGCCATTCCTCTCTGTCCATCCATTGATCTTCCTCCATTCCTCTGATATTCATAGCTGCTTGTACCCCTTCTATCCAAGTTTTCTTTGGTCTTCCTCACTTCCTCCTTTCCATTGGCATCCACTCCATAACAATTTTTGGCAATCTTTGCTCTGGCATTCTTTTGACATGACCATACCACTGCAATCTTTTCTTTTCTATAATGTCTATGATGTCCGGCTCCTCTTGTACACCCATAATTTCTCTTATTTCTTTATTTCATATTCTATCTATTCTAGATTTCCCAGCTGATCTTCTTAAAACATCCATTTCTGTACTTAAAATTGTTTTCATTTCCCTGGTAGGAATTTGCCAGACTTCTGCACCATATGTTAAAATGCTCTGAATTATGGTTTGATATATTTGTAATTTTCTACTTTTTGTAATATTTTTGCTCCACCAAACAGAGTTTAAAGCATTTATTTATATGAAGTTATACAATTAAATACGTACTAATAATAAATATATTTGCTATATTCACATAAATAAGTGAATATTTCTTGTTTTGTTTGTGCGATTCAATTTTTAATTTCCTCTGTGTTATCGCCTGAATGGTCTAATTTTTCATTTATATCAAGGTAATATTTGATCAAATTCTTCAGTAAAAGTTACATTTATTGAATAGCAAGTTAAATTCTTTAACAGTAAACAATATACCGGTACTATAAAAATATAAAATTCTTTAAAAAAGATAACAATTTTTTGAATAAAAAAGGTAAAATGTTTCATGAAAGTGAAAATAATCTTCAATTGAAAAATGAAATTGTTGAAAAAGTGAGAAAACAACTGAAGGGTATAGGGAAAGAACCAGGTAAGTAACTTTTTTATTGAAATGGAGATTGAGGTGCCATTAGATTCTCACAAGTAATGCCACGAGTGATTTCCAATTTATCTAGAGGATCTGGAAATCAAGAATGGCATTTGTTAGGACTATTTAATGAATAAAATTAAGCTGTTTACTCACAAATCATTATTTAAATATAGTTATTTTAAAATATTTATATATTTAATGTAAACGGCGATGTTTGAAAACAAATGAGAAATGTTTGGTTATGTTTCATTTATCACTTACCTCACATTATTAATATATTATTAATATGAGGTGAGTGATAAAATTCTACCTAAATGAATATACCTCATAGTATGAATTCCTAAAATAAGTAAGTATATTTCATTTGTTCATCACTGCAACTTGATCATACTATATATTGCCAAATAGGAATGCAATATCGTAAGAATACACCCTACTGGAGAAAAAATTAAACACATCAAACTGTATATTATAACCAACATTATAGGCTATTAATTCATTTTTTTTTGGAAACAACTCAATAAAATCAGTATTTAAGAACACAATTATTGAACAAATAATTATTAAATGTGTAAGTCGAAGGAATCTGTTCATTATTTGCTATATTCAATGTATTTGTTAGAGAGTCAGTCACTGCAAAATAATGATCTGACCTGTTCAGAATGTTAAAAAGGAGGAGCTTTCTTTATATTAGTAATCAAAATTCGATAATTATCAAGGTGAAACTGTCAAAAACAAAATTCATAGAAATGTGATTGGTCATTGACTCCCATTTTTGGGACATGAGTTAAATTAGTCCATGTAATGCTCTCTACCAATAAGAAGTTGTGAAAATGGTAAACTATAAGAGTCCATCTCATCGGTTATTTTACCGCCATAGTTTGGCAATACAGGTAAGGAAGTCATGGACGTTGTATCAACTAAAAGTTACAGTAATATGTGTTTCTAGGTTTTCAATGAAAAAGTGACTTATACCTGGTTCTTTAACTTATACTCATCAACTGAGGTAAAATGATTAATTTTCTTTTCCTTAGAAAAATATACTTTCTTTGAATAAAAAGAATAATATTCCTGAAAAAGAAGTTTAAAACAAGCCTCGCAAAAATAATAGAAACATTATTTTTAAAATACTCCAATTAGAAAGACAGAATTCACGTATTCACGCACGCCCGCGCGCGCGCTCACACAACACCACACCACCACACACACCACACACACCACACACACCACACACACACACCACACACCAACACACC
>JASPKZ010002277.1:0-45621 GCA_030220185.1 Diploptera punctata | reverse complement strand
CGGGGGTCGCGAACCATAGTTGGTAACGATTGGGCCCTGTAAAGCATTCAGCTTCGGATTATGGTTATTTAATAAGATGGTTTTAAAAGTATTATCATCCCAAACCTAGATGTAATTCTTTGTTCCGACATCAACATCCATTTCAACTTGTGTATTATATATTTACTGGCTGCGTGCCACACATTAAGACCACAATAAACTATTATTTCACCAAGCTGAGAACACTAATAGAAGTTAAGATCTAATAAAACTGAGCAGTCATTTCGAACAAGGGATCTACGATTTTTTTTGTGAAATTCGCTGTTGTCGTTGGTTCCATGTTTACATCCGTCCTTACAATCGATTCCGCGTGAAAAATATCAACTACACAATTCTTTTTCCCACTTTCTGACTTTACCTTCATGTGTGCATTTCAACAAAGATCAATTCCGCCGATTGGTTCCCTTTTCGAAGGACTGACGGACAAATGGTGATCTTGCCTTCAGCTCATATCTAATCCTACTTGCAGTTTTCTGTGTTATCAGATAAACAATATTAAAAGCCAATGCTACACATCGTTTATTTAGTATTCTTGTATTTAGTTCAAGGCAACTCTCCGTAACAGAGGAAATGGGTAAAAGGCGTTCCAAAAGATAACAAAAACTTTTATTTAACACTAAATAACAATTTACGAATTTGAGTGTAATAGTGACAGCCTGAGAACCGTAATTCGCCGGCAATTCATTGACCACAGGACCCATTTTCGTGGAACAAAAGTTAAACTTGCTCAAGACCCAAAGCCGCCCAGAAATACTTACGCTGCAAAATACCAGATTGAAAATCCAACCCTGCCTACATCAGCAAGTAACCAATCAATCCAAAAAATGGATGATTAAAGGAACTTCTCAGTACATGGTCCTGAAATCCATCGAATTTTTATGCGATTTAAACTTCGCAATTGCCTACAACTAAATCTGAGTAGTAGAGAACGCCCAAGATGTTCAATGATGAACTTTTTTGGATGTTACCTTTTTTATAGTCCTTCAAATGAGAAATTTGGAATAAAAGTATACAGTATTTTCCATGTATGTAGTTATTTCGTAATAATATTTTTTTTCAAACACAATGGTTTAATTTTGTAAATGTTTTCTTCTTCGTTATTTCGAAAAGGGATCATCTCCGTAAAATTTTAATTAGTTTTTTGTTGGGAAATCCATAATCAAGACCGTCAGGATACAATAGGTACGTGACGTTAATGGGCATAAAACTATTCAGTAGAAATTTTCAGATTCCAGAGGCTTTCTTCTGCACAACTGTTCAGTTTTTTTTCACTCTCCGTAAAAAATTTGATTCAGCTGTAAAGATCCCTTTTCGCATGACTGATTCCATTATCAATGAATTAACTGTTAGTGAGTGTTTGGGTCCGGTTAATTAAATGTTGTTTGAATTTGTTTGTGTCTCTGATGTAGAACTCCAGCCAACAATCCTTTACTACACAAGTCATGGAAACACCTTCTCATATCAACACGTGTGGGATGAACGTAGATAAGTTAACTGGGACGTAACTCTAGACGTCATCGTCAGTATTTTCCTTTGTTCTGTGGTAACAGGATACGGAAATGGGCAACGCTACTCGAAGGTATAAGAATTATTGTCGGTTCGAATGCAATCCGTCGGTAATCCGCAGTAAACAGGAAGGAGTCATAAGAACCATACAAAATGTACGTTGACAGAAAAGCTGCCTCCTGGAAACACAGTGCGATTGGGCTACGGGCTGTAATGTTTCTTTTTCTTTTTATTTTTTATGTTAGTTAGACAATGTCTGTCCAGTTGTGGAATATTATTAAGGTAATTTTCTATTAAAGTCTACTTCATGTTCAGTCCTGTTCTGTATTTACCCCGGTTGTCGCTATCTCAAGTTTTAGTGTAGCACACAAATGTTGGAGCGGTTTAACATTAGTCGGCCCCGCGGGCACGCAGCCTGAATATGTACTCATGCTTTATTTCGCAGAAACTACAACTATATATTGAAAGTATTCATCAGCGGCAAAAGAAGCTTTATAGCAGAGCAAATAGAGAATAAAAAAACCAAAATATTTTGGAATGAGGACGTACAAAAGAAAATAGCAGACAAGAAAAGGAAATATTTAATGTGGGTTGAATACGACAGATCTGAAAGATAAATAGCATAAAAGAAGCTCAAGCTAGAGTTTAGAAGAAAGATTACGGCAGCTAAAAATCAAGAGGCTGATAAACAAATTGTTAAAATTCAGAACATTTATGGGAGGAAAACTAGAGTTCTGAATCTTGTGAGAAGTGTTTAAACAACTTGAGAAAATAAAGAGTGGACAAACAAATGTACAAACAATACCTATGAACTGATGGGAAAAGTTATTTTAAAACTTACTAATCAATAAACAGGGCATTTAATGTAGATAAGTTCAAAATATTCCAGAAAGTAAACTGAAGATGACCTTAAAATTTGTACAATAGAGATATTAAAATTAATGTTCATCATTCAAGTAATAAAAGAGCTACCTACCTGTCCAGGAGGAATTCCAGCAAGAAAAACTATTAAAACATGGATCCGACCATGTTATTTGAACTTGGGAAATTATTTACATTAAATTATGAATGGTTCAGGAAAAAGTTTGCCTGCATGAAATGTGGAAACTAGGATAGCTTTCGATTTCGACGATCCACAAAACAGGAAAAAAAAGGCCATGTGAAACTTAATAGAGGTATAACAGTACAGTGCTAGGAGTAGACTCTGTGGGCACGTATAGACTACAATATTACTTTGGAAAAAAAACTATAGTTATGATGGATTATCGAACATCAGGATTTTACAGCAGTTCTTCCACAACCGACAATTTATTTTTCATTACTCATGTTGAATATCAACGAAAATGTAATAATTGACAACCTTTGCACCTACTAATTTATAGATCTAGAAAAAGCAATACCCGGACCATTGTCCTGTAGAAAACTATGGCTTGGTTTAAGACGTATGATGGAATTTAAGACTACCATAATTGAAGCTGACAAAAATTTATATGATAATTGATGTCTAAAAGTAAAATTGGCAGTAAATTGTCAATGATGTTTTTTCGATAAATAAAGGTCGTAGCAAGTTGTTATACTATCACCGACGCTGTTTAAAATATATTAATGAAAGATGAAAGAATTGGGAGGAGAAAATTTTCATAGCATGGGAATTCCTATTTCAACAACACAACGTTTATACACTTCATCTTGCAGATGATCAATTGTTAATTGCAACAAGATTATGAAGATTTCGAATCGATTATTAGAAAATTAATAGAAGAATATGAAAACTGGGGATTAAATTTTGAAACATGAAAAAAAGACAAAATATTTATCAATTGGTGAACCAAACAAAATTTCTTTTTGTGGAGATTGGATAAACATAAAATCGGGTTGTAGTGAGATCACATATTTAGGACTTAAAATAAATAAAAATGGAGTAATGAAGAGGAAATTAGAAATCGAAATAATAAGCAAAATTGTCAATTGCTTGCCTCATTGAATATTGTGGAATCAAAAAATATAAGTAATAAAAATAGAAATGAATATATATCATCCGATCCGTTGAGGGTCTTTCCACTTTTCAGATCAGCGGTTGCCCTTTTATTACCAGCCGGCTGCTTGCCCTTCACATCCACTGTGTCCACTCACATAGGTATAAATAGAGCAACAAACAGCCAGTGTGGGGTGACATCGTTGTTAGCATGTCGAGTCCCCCAGTCGTTTCTCGCTGGTTTCCTCAACCTGGAGCCCGCGACTTATTGGAGCTACCCAATGTGGCCTCATCACGAATGCGGGTGGGCCAGCCGGTCCCTACTGACGAAATACAATGAAAAATTTCTTCCCATGGAGAGACTCGAACCAGCGCAAGTCCGTACTCTGTGCCAAGGGCTTCCTCTACCTTAACCGCTCGGCTATTACGGTGCGGGACATCTCTATATATGTATAATAAATATCGTAATATATAGATCATACAACTGTTAACAAGCAGCATTACTTATAGAGCAGCAACTTGGCCTTAACACAAAAACAAATAAGTATCCTTTTGTGCAAGCGAAAAGGGAATTTTATACGAGGCGCAAGAATTGCAAGAAGAGAAAAAATTAGGAACTCATTTTTAAGGGAGAAAATGATGATTTGCAGACACTACTTTAGATTATAGTTAAAACTCAGTCAATTAAGATGGACGGAAATGTCCAGCGCATGGTAGAGGATCAACAACCCAAATCATGTTTTGGAATAAACCTGAGGAAGACGAAGCAGAGTAAGACCTAAACCCCTTCTGGAGTCGGGAATATGTCTATATATGAATGAGAAACATACTCAAAACCAGGAGATTGGATGGACCGGACAAATTGTCTATTAGGTAATCGGACGATGTCAAAGACGTAAATATCAACACATGATTTACGTACTACCTATTTTATCGACATGACAACCAGCTCGCTGAAAACATCTGGCATCGGGTCCAGAAATGGTGGGGCGGCAAAAATTGCGTTCTATAATGCCCACTATACAGTCCGCTCTTGAAATATTTCTTAATTTTATAAAAATTAAATCGCAAGTGCGCAGAATCTACGTACATATTGTTTCTCATTCAACTTGCAAACGAAGACACGCGCGTAAGTCATAATCCCTGTGGAAATGTGTGTTTCAATATCAACTTGACATAAAACTACTTGATTCATTTAAAAAAATATATTTAAGCAGCAGTATTGTATACTGCATGTTCAAGGTTCAAACCCCGGTACCAATAAGCTCCCCACAGTTTTTTTAATGTGTTCAAGACAAATTTGGTCGCCGGTTGGGTACAGATTTTTTCCTACTCTGTATCGAAACTTATTTTACCTACCGCAAATTACATACAAGTGGTACTAGTAATCCCCCACGGCCGAAATTACATGAGAAAATGTCTTCCGCCTCACTCTGCACCGAGGCATTATGACACCCACACTCTCGTTCACTGACGGCTAACAGATCGTTTTTTAAATACTCTCTCTCTCTATTATGGATATATCTAATCTGGTCATTACATTCCCCATTTCTAGTTCTCATGCTCTCTCATCCATTTCGTTGATCTGCCCCTGTGATGGTGCTTCAGTATCTCCCGAGGATAGTATTGTTTGCCAGGAGGACGTTTTAACGCACCACTAGTGAGTGTGCACATCACATACTAAACATGGCGAACATGAAATTATCATTATGATGGCCATATATGTAAGTACGGCATTTGTTCTTACAGGATGAGGAAAAAATTGAAAAAAGAACTCAAATGGGACATGGTGCTCACACCGGGTCCGCTGCGTACGAGTCGACATCGCGACAGCCGAGACCACTTTTCAGTAATACAGGGGCTATGATAAAAGTATAGATTTTACACTAGCGGACCGGCAGACGTTCATTCATCGTGTCCTGGCCGGCGATAAAAATATAGTTACTTTTTTACGCATAAAATCTTAATTTGTTAGTTTGGCAAGAAAACTCCCTCCCACTTGCCATTTGTTGTGGCTCAAGAAGCGTTCATTATGAAAACTCAAACATTGGGTTATGCGCGGAATATTTCCGGCAAGCAGATTACTACACATCTGAGCATAAAAATCCTAACCCGATCGCTGCTGCCACCTGCCGGGGTCCAGTTGTGAATCTAAATCCTCAGGTAACCCACTCCATCTAAAAAAAAAACTATTACAAAATCGTCCAGTCGTTGCAGTTTTTTTATTTCGGATTTCAAGTACACCATCCGACTCTATTGTCCGATTTCGTGCTCAATATTTGGATAATACCTAGATCTGGTTTATTTTAATGGCACACTTAGTTTCGTTGTGAAAATCGCAAAATGTTACCGCTAAAGCGTGATTTTAAAAAAACATGTTCACGTTGCATGGTGTCTCCACCTGCCTCCCCTATGGTTTTAGAGAGGGTCCAATTGGAATAATTTAACCATCGAGGATCCAATCAGAACACGGCCAATTTTTTCGATAACTCTATCCAGTCATTTAGAAGGAGTCAGAGTGCAAACCCATGTATGTTAGTACATATCTATATTTCCATCAGAGTAGATGGTGTCTGGTCCTGATTGCAGGTCTTCATTGCAATCATAGCATTTTCACTATGCTTTGCAGCTTTACTAGGGAAATATCAGTTGTGGGTAGCTTCCCGTTGCTTTCACACACCGCTGAAGGATAATGATTGTGATAATGATAAATGATATGAGGGCCGGATGATTTTAGGAGACATTGGGCCCTAAGCTTCCTGACATTTATCTTACAGGATAGGAAATCGCCGAAAAAACCTACCCAGGACTTGTCAAACCCGAATCGAATCGGGTCGACTGCGTGACAAGGCTTTATATATATATATATTGCGGGGGGTTTGGCTTACCTCTAAGTCAATGTCGGAACCTTAGGACCACACGCCAATCATCATGCTATATCCGGTGTGGAAATCAACGGGAAGCAACATACGTCCTTAGTAAAACTGAAAAATAGTATGAAAATACTATGATTGCAGTGAAAGACCTGACTCGTTATAATTACTTGGATTATTATACAGAGGTTTCAGTAAAAAGGTGCAAAAATTAAACAGCGAAGAGGGGGAGCTCCACTGAACAATTTCGGTAGGAACCTGGGGTCCGAGAATTAGCTTAAAGAGAAATGTGGGAATAAACACATGACCGGATTCTGTCGTTGTATTAAATTAGTTACATTTAACTTAAAACACCTCATTGATACAATTAACTCACGTACAAGATTGCTCAAACTGACGCGCGACCAACCTCATGCAAGCATGACACGGCGTAAAGTCTATGCCGCCACCCTAGAAATAACCCTGGTGTAGTTCAATTACATCACAGGCAGCTACAACCTGCATTTAATTCCATGTCCGTTTCAACTGGGGTCTCAAACACAAATCACTTTAGAATCCCCATACAAAATAATCAAGGGATTTAGATCAGGTGACCCTTCCAATCCCGATCAGGAATACAGCATTGAGATGGTTCGGAATCCACACGTGAGTGAGGCGGTGCACCGTCGTGTTGGATCCACATTCTTGGGCACGAACAGGACAGAGGTAAGTCTCCAACAACTCAGTAGAACAGCTTTGACAGAACCTAAGTATCCGTAAGCATTCAGACGATCAGGTAGAGACATGGCCCAATAAGATTGTCGTACATAACGACCATTATCAAACGAAAAAATCGTTCTTGATGGTGGGACTCTCGTACAGAGGTGAGGGTCTTTATCATCCCACACATGGATATTCCTGTGTCAAAATACCATCACGATGAAATGAGCCATCGTCAGTAAACAGCACGCACGGGAGGGACTTGACGATCTGTCCATAAGTCCTTAAGCCGGTTCTCTCACCATAGTTTCCCTCTCAACTGTTCAGTAGGCAGCCCTATGTCCTGCTTAATTTTGACGGTTCCCTATACACCCTGTATTACTCGCGCATGTGACCGGAAGCAAGGTTTCTCGATTAAGAATGATATAAAAAACGCATGATATATGGAACAAAGAAAGATGGAAAAAAAGCAGGAACAAGTGAAACGGAGGCTGCCCTATGTTCCCTTAGGAAATGAGGAGATGAGATATGGAACAAAATACATTCATTGTATACCTACTCAGTATAACAGGGACAAAGTACGAAGGCTGTAGTCACCATTTGCAGATATTTATAACAAGTAACAAATGAAAGTAGTTTCAGCATCCCGCAGCCCCGGAGACATAACTGTACTAACTTCAAGCAGCTACTTTGATAATTACATCCAATAATAGAGATACATTTTTGTAACGTAAAATAACTATTTTTTATTTATATTACACCCGCTGAAATGGTCGAAGGGATAAGCAACGAGAATAGTACCTGGTCGAAGAGTTGCGATTTGTCACTATCAACTTACAACCGTCAGAAACGGTGAACATGGTGTCCACTGCGGGAAATTTGCGGAATAAATAGGTCCCCTAGTCGGTTCTCCGGACGGGAAATGTTTCAGGAAATGCATCAGAAAAAGACTAATGGCTTCCCTCTTCTCCTCTCAAAACACATTAAACTGAAAATAAACTGCTATTGTCACAGTCATATTATAATGGAACTGATACTTTGACTCTTACCTATAGGGTTGAGAAAAAGTATTACGATGATTTGAAAATACGATTATTAGAACAATCGTTTGGGCCAGAGACAGATGAACACCAGACGAATGGAGAAGATTACATAAGAGATGAGCTGAATAATGATCTTTATGGGAAGATAGGTAGACTGCGGGTGGGGTAAGGACAATGGGCACGAATGGGGAATGAGAAACATGCAAATATCTTGTAGGAAAACACAGAGGGGAAAGCGCTGAAGTACATAGTCAAGAATAGAGTGGGAGAATAACATTGTTGGAGGTGAATGTATGTCTGCGTGCCATAACCGACTATTGCATGCTAATAAAAAGGAAGGTAAAAAATTACAACAACGAAAGAGACACTTCAAACTTTTTCATGCCTCATGTCCTGTCCAGGGAAGGCTGGAATGAAGCTGAAGAACAGTATGGGAAGGGGCCGCTTAACGACGACGCCAAAAGGAACACAGAAACACATGTTGGTTGTAATTACGAAAGTTGACATTACAACACTATGTGTACATCCTAGGGGACATGCTCGCCTCTGGGTCCGAGATCGTGTAATCAAATCCGACCGAAGACAGTGGATTTTTAAATAAGTAAAAATCCGTCACGTAGGAAATCTGGCTTATCTTTCTTTTGTTTGCTCTTAAATGAAGAAGTATGCCAATTTAGATAAACTTGTAGATTGGAGTGAAAAAAACCAAACCATTCATAACATTAAATTACAACCTTTTCATATTTTTTGTAAATTTGGGAAAATTCTCAATTATGTACAATGACTCATTTTTCCGATTACTTTATTTAAAATATTTCAAGAATAATAAACAAGATACATGGTATAGAAGTTTTGAAGAAGTGGCTGAATTCAATTCCTAGCAGCAATAAATACCAACAGGAATGAGATGCACAAATGCATGTTAATACACACTACAGGGACTCTATGGTGGATGCGGATGTGTTATTAGTTAAAGATGTTCCTCGGGGATTTTCTCTCTCCCGTTTCCCCTGCCACACAATTTTTTATTCCACATTTCTCCACATCATCTCATCCATTTCGTTTCATTGGTTCATCTGCCCCCGTGATATCACACCCTCGACCCGACACAAGCTGAGGATGTCCCACAACAGATCCTGTAAATGGTCGATAAAAAAACTCATTCAAATGGGTCAATAGTTTTCTGAGCGCATAAAAGACCCGCACTCATAAGGATGTGTTCAACTACCATGTTAACAATATCTACACAATCAGCCCTGTAACGCAATATAAGTGTGTCCCGTAGAATCACTACTACAAACAAATATAAATACTCGTATCTCGTCACTCTGTGAACTTATAAACATGTTTATCATCTTTGTTTACGCCGAAACTCTCCAAGTATGGTAACAATGACAATTATGACTCTAGCGCGCGTGAATTAAAAATGGCGAATTCACGTCACAGCAGAGAGTGAAATGTTATTATTACTACAGATGAATTTGTTGTTCCTTTGGACCGCGATTAACATGGAAATCTAATGGATTACCCAACAGAAATTATTAATGAAACTAAAATTATCAGTCAATTAGAGTAAATAGTAAACAAAGATAAACGTTTTAAAAAACTGTATTACCGAATTACAAGGAGTGAAGATTTCTTTCCCACATTTCCATTGATCTTATCTAGTGGACCACCAACATATATATATATATATATATAATAGATACCGACCGTCCTTAGACAAAGGGACGCATCTTACTCTTTTTTTTTTAATTTTAGGTTTTTCTTACCATATTAATGTTCAGCTGTCCATTTACTAAGCCAAAGAGTGCCGGCGGTATCGCATTGCTGCCGATAGGGCTAACCATGCCGGACTGGTCGAAGGTGATAAAGCCAGACGAAAAAAGTACCTTGGTCGAAAGAGTGATCATCTTTACCCGTAAAAATACAAACGTCAAGAATGCGGACATGGTTTCACCACTGGGATAAAATTTTCCAGAGGTCAAATAGTACCCTCTTTCGGTTGGTCCGGGTGGCAACTACTTCATGGAACCCATGCCAAAGGCTCAAACACAGGGACATTTAAGGGTGGAAAGGAGAATTACGAGCATCTGAGAATAAAGACTTATGAATATTTTGGAACCAAAGAGAGATGAAACAGACAGGTGAATGGAGAAGAACTTACATAACAATTGAACTACATTGTATTTATAGGACGCTAGATATAATAAGAACCGTTAAATCTCATACACTGCGGTGGGCAGGACATGTGGCCTTCTGGGAATGAAAGACGTGAGCAGCACCATTTACAAATAAAGCACATCATAGTCATCTGGTCAGAAACAATGAAACTTCGTGACATTATAAAGGAAGGATTGAGGATACTTTCTGTAAAATTTTGTTCATTTCCAATGAAAGGTAATCATTAACTAAAATTATGAGCACCCATTATATCTTCACCGGCATTTTAAAATTATGTACCATAAACCATGGTGAGTTTGTCCTCACTTTTATGCTCTCTCTTTACTTCCAACTCTTTTCAGCAGAGTGAAAACTTATATTCAATGGGTTGAAAGCAAGAAGATGCACTATCTCCTCTACTGTTTAATTTTTGTACTAGAGCATGCCATTAAATCTTTAGAGAATGAGGAGGCTTACAACTCAATGGTATTAATAAGCTGTTAGTTTATGCTGATGATGTTGTATTGTTGGCTTGTTGGCCGATAGCGAGGAGATACTAAGGGACAATATGCACACACTATTGAGTAACACTAAGAAATTAGGACTGAAAGTAAATATCAAAAACTAAATATATGGCCACAGGTAGAAATACATTATATAATGGAAATGGACAGCTAATGAACAAATGAGGGGAATATAATTGAAAACATCAGCAGGAAAATATTACAATTGTGAATTGCGAGAGAACCCAGTTACCCCGATTATACAGTGGAACACATCTTCCAAGACCTGCTTAGATAAATAACATGTCACTCTGCAAGATAAATATAGAGAAAGATTCCATATTGCAAACCCTGCAGTAGCATCGGAACGCCACGCTGTAGTGGAACGTTTATAACAACAAAAGTCGTGCATTTGATGGCAGTCAGCTCAAGCCTCTCGGAACTGGTTCCATTTCAAACAAATTTAATTTGTTGAGGACGACTGCCATCAAAGGTACGACTTTTACTGTTTTAAATATTTAACAAAGGCGCTAATAATGTTTCCTAAAAGTACTGCAGTCGGTTAAGGCAAATGATAAAAGCTGGTAAGTCGACAGGCCGAATCACGTTGGCGTCACAATTTTCAAGCTGGCAGAATAATGACACAGCCTCCGCAGACTATGTTCTGGGGGTAAAGGCGACCGTCACACTGGCTGACAATCCGGCTGATATCTGTGACCAATTTTAATTCAACGAATTATCTCTTGACGAATTTTTAATTAAAGCGTTGTGTCCAACCCCCTGTAAATGCATGACACGACTTTACTTCTCTCCCGAAGGAAGCCTCACTTAGGATTATGTTATAAATGCGATGAGAACAGAGACTAGTAGATTTCATGCCCAAGATGTGATCGAAATTAAGAAAAAGATGGGTTTTTTTTTAATTTTGTATAGCAGACGCCAATATGATAGACAGGGAACTACATAACAATCAGCCACATGAGAAACCAGACAAATTAAATCGTGTAGACAGCGATGAGCAGGACATCTGGCACGATGCATTTGCTTGTCCAATAATTAAAAAGTCGAAATGTTACGGTTGAATGGGGTTTTGATCGATGTAGCATTGGAGTAGTGTTGCATTGTAACGTAGCAACGATTGAACGGCTTAATATTTCGGATGGATAATTATCATTCTGTTGTGTGTAGAGCCGCGAGCGATTGGAAAATGTTACCCCAGTTTTGGGAGATGGAAGTTAAAGCAAGTTTCAATACATTCATTACACAAATAATTCATGTTAGAATAAATACTCTTCTTATTAGACCACTGTAGCTTCATTACTTAGCTCTCCTTAGAGATATATTTCCAAACGCTTCTGTCTCTGATGATGTTTTATATTCAACTTTGTAACGGCCGGAGTGCGCTGCAGGTAACTGCTAAACCTCATGTAGCGGCTGAACACTCAGGCGAGCTTCAAGTTCGGTTCAGGGGTTTACAAAGTCACAATCACATGCACTCTCACTTGGAGTCTAGTTGTTAAGGTTTCATTCTGCCACACGTGACCAAACCTAATCAATCTTTTGTACTCTTATGAAATTAATAAGGTTTATATATTTTTTCCTTTGGAAAAAATAATACTTATTGTATTTCGGCCTTTTCAAGGTCAGGTTTCGCACGCTTAAGGCAACACGGATGGTCCGGTGTATTATGACTTTAGTATTCTTGGATGCGAGAAATGCATGATACGCTCTCTGTTGCCTAGTGTGTACCACATTCCGTTGAATTATTTCCATGTAAATATAGTAGTGGTATAGTATACTCCCGATTGTGGACATTCTTAACTAATCTAATTGAGTTACGCTTATTTCCCTACATATGTCAGCTAGTGGTCAGCACATGACCTCAAGGAGACATCTAGTAGGAAATTAAGGTATTACTTGGATGGAGGAAGGCAGATTATATTTTGCTCAGATACAATAGTTTAGGCCTGAGGTTCTTTTAACGGACTCACGGCTTAAAGTCTCTTCTCGAGAACTGGTCCCTTGGATTCTTGCGTCCTAAAAATCCATCTACCTCGGCGGGTTTGATCTCGCGACCCTTGGGGAAAGAGGCAAGTAACATAACTCAAATATGAACCAAGATAATTGAAAGACTGCACCCAGTCATTCACTCAGCCTCTCATTTCAGAGAAATAAGCACTTTTATTAAGGTGAATAATATAATTAACTTGTAATTATTATCAGAAGTAGGGCATATTTATATTCAAATGAAATGGAATTAAATAGGAATTCATTGGTAACAAAATCAAAACGATATAACCTACCATAAAACAATTTCATATGCAATAAATAAAAAACTAGTACTAAGTGTTTAGCGCTCGGTCATAGACCTGGACCTTTGCTATTGTGGTGAACGATACTAGTAAGCCATCATACAATGGAACCGTAAGCCCTTAAACAATGGGGAAAAAGTCTGCAGTTTCCTTTGTAGAAAGGACTTACAAGGCCGTGCCATATTAAATAGTTTATAACAATAGCTAAATCCAAAACTTCATACAAAAGGCTGGCAGTTTGTAAACAAGCAACCGGGTTTTCCTAGGTAAACTATGGAACGAGTTTGTTCCTAAGCAAATTTTAAACTAGAACATGTCGCTAACAGCAGGTGCCTTCTTTGGAGGCATAAGGTGAAGATGCCGACAAACGAAAACCGCACTAGTAAAGATTACTCTCATTTGGTCAACCCTGGAAATTTGATATTAGGATGCAACTAATTTAAACGGAGGGAACAAGACCACAAACGCCTAAGTTTAACACCCCCGACAACGCCTCGAGATATAAATTACAAATCAAAAGTGTTGTAAGATATAAACTGTTTGTAGACGCTAAGATTTTTGGTGGAAGGGACGGATGCCGGCCCACTCAGAAATAATAAATATTTTTACTTAGCGAAAATTAAAAATAGTCAGTTGCGAGTTGCGAGTGGCGAATGTGCCAGTAGAGACGGCACAAGTGATAACTACTATCTTGTGCGCCGGCCGCAAGCGAACTTTGTCTAAGTTTCAGCGCTATCATTCAGAGTGCACTTTTTAGTGTAACAAATATTGTTAGTTCTGACCCCTATAACGTCAAGCAACTATAATAAGTGATAGCGCATTTGTTTGAATATTGAAGTTAGAATAATTATTTAAACCAACAGCCTTCGTGTCAAATCGTCGTCTAATGCAAGTGTAAACCTGAGCGACAATAAAAGTGCATCCACACAGCACACCGAGTCTACTATATCCGCAGTGAATATACTTTCTCACGGATTCCCGAGATATAAGTCCATTGTTCTACCGAAAACTGAACCCAACTAGTCCGGAGCAACAATTGTCCATGAGCACCATCCTGGCATATAATTAAGCCTTCACCCCGACTATAAATCCTGCTTCAAGACACACAGAATGTTTTATATAAAAATATTGTCAGTAGTTGGAAATGCACTAAAGCTCTGATTTAGTTTACGGTAGAACGTGTTACAGGCCCCATCATCACTGTCCCGTGGTCTGACAGTAATTTTATGCACCGGTAGTGTTTATTACAAGAAATGATGTGATGAATTCTGTTTGACATCTCATCCGAGAATACTTTAGTAATTAAACACAAAGCAACAGAAAGTATGAGTTTCTATCTTCGACAATTGTACTTAAAAGTACGGTTTTATATCGGTGTATGACGTCACCACAGAGTGACAGTAAAATAATAAACTCTGTCAAGTTTTCAAAGAGTAATAGTTATGAATGTAGTGTATACAGGAGTAGTTGCATGTCTTGAGTTTTAATACACTTTGGTCACTAATTAACAAAATAAAGGATACTTATGTAAAAAATAACATTTGTGCGTGGTGGTGTAGGATTTTATTCAAAATAAATAACAATTCTTTGTTACGTATGGTTTTGTTCTACATTATTTTGGGACATAAGCACATGAAAACCTTTATAACAGTTTCCTTGCAGAAAGCCAGAGGGAAAACGCCCAGTTGGTAGACCAAGTATGAGGTGGGAGAATAACATTAACTATGATTTGAGGGAAGTAGATTATACAGGGAATGATTGGAAAGCATTAGCTCAGGATAGGGATGTATGGAAAGCTTATGTCCGCGCGGCCATGAACCTATGGGTTCGATAGTGCCAGTGAGTAAGTAAGTAAGCACTTTATAACATTTCACGTTGTGAAGCAACTTTAATGGTCACGTGTGACGTGGGAATTCGCCCGGGTTCGATCCACGATCGGGAGATTTTTCCTCATCTGTGGAACAAATGTTGGTAAAATTTAACCCCAAATAGTATCAAAACACTATCTGCCATCATAATGCATTTTTATGTTTGCCTTGTTCAGTATACATATGTGTTTGAAATGCGTCATTTGTTTTAAATGTTCGTGTTGTCTCGGAGAAGGCACCGGATTGAGTTGATCCCTTATTCGGCGAAGCCCTCCGTCTCTTGTATAGCATGTACATGTTCCAAAGTACGGACAGGTCGTGTCCGGGTGGCAAAGGAGACCTAAAAGTAGTGCCTAAAAAGACAGAGGTTACCCCCTTGATTTGTGAAATTAAATATCTCGTGCCAGCTTCCTTAAATGTGTCGGACTGGAGTGAAAAATCATGCATAACCATAATTTATTTGTGTATATTGTAGTATAATTTTATAGACATTAAATATTTCTCACTGATTCATTTGTCCACTATTTATTAAATAAATTAAAGTAATGTATCTTATAAGATACAGCGCCAAATTAAGGATAAGAAATAAAGCAAGAAACGTGGTAATTATTTCCACAGACAAGTTACTTTGAACAATTTGTTCGCTGAATAGTAAACTAAACCATTTCCATGTCTATTGTTTTACAAACACATCACTCATTTAGTGTAAACGGGGCCCGTGGTCTTCATTCCAGTTTTCTAAACACGAAACTAATCAATTGTAAGCTATGAACCGTACAAAATGTCGGATATATAGAAAAAATAATTTCACTTTCAGTGGAAAAAGTGTAAATTAATTAAATAGAAGAAATTTATCAACTGATAATGATATATTTTTCGTCCGAGACCGTGGATGCCCTTCCTCAAATTGGTTGGGTTAATAGACGAGGGTGAAAACAAAAATTATGCAGTAAATTCTAAAGATAAAATACTCATTGAGTTTGTTTAACGCTAGGGACGCTGATCTCCGAGTAGGTTATATTATATTCCTCCTCCATAACCTGTGTTTTTGTTCGCCTCAGATTTCATTGATATCAAGTGACAAAAATGACTAATATGTTTGTTTTATTTCGGGGAAATCGTGAAATTCTTAAATAAATAAATAATATTCTTGCCGCCTAAATTACTGTACACCTGCTGCACTACATATAGAACACTTTATTACATTTTTTAAATAATAACGCGAAAAATTACTCAATAAAATAAGCTATGACGTCGCGGTTCAACAATATTTTCACGGTCACGTGGTTACGGCATGAATAATATTTGAAAATTTGTTTTGCTATAAAATAATTACAATTTCACGTTTTTTATTTCAGGAAAATCGGAATTACAATAAACAAAATATTTTGTTTTACAACGTAAATGGATAAGTGAAAGCGTTAAACGGGCTGTGTATAAAACACAAGGTGAGTTAGTTGCTGGAATTAACATAAACACTTTGGGTGGCTCTAACTAATGTGTTGAGTATTTCTTCTTCTTCTAAAATTTGTCACAAGTTATTGCAGTTTATATTATCACCTGCTAATAACCGACGCCTAAATAAGTGAAATAATAACGGCCAATTAAATTGTATGGTATACGCTGAGACGAACCAAACATGGCGGTTACTGGCTAGTTCTTAATTTCATATTTCAGGTAAAACTCCAAATCTAATTGTCGGGTTTCGCTAATTTTTTTCACAATACCTACCTCTGTTTATTCTAATAGGATATACTGAGTTTCGTTGTGAAACATCAAAAATTGTGATCGCTAGAGCGATTTTTAAATTTTCGCTTCAGGTGAATTCCTACACCTAATGATTATAGAGGATTCAATTGAGATTCTATATCAACCAATGACCGACTCGAACACACACACAAAATTTCATCTAAATCGGTCAAGTCGTTTAGGAGGAGCAGAGAGACAAACACACGTACACAAGAATTATATAAACATATACAGGATGTATGAAAAAGAATGGCGCAAACTTACATGGTTGAAAGTACACGATAATAGAAGCAACAATGTCCCAGTAAACATGGGTCCGTAAACGAGCCGTTTGCGAGATAATTACGAATGTATGGTTACAAGCGGCCACTGACGTCAATGTTTGTAACATACGGTTTACTCGTTGCGCACTTGAAGCCGTCCTATGTTCTTTGTTTACAAAACTGACATTGCCGAGAGGTGGAGTTGTAATCAAACAATGCACGCAGAACGTACAGGACGGATACAGTACACAGTCTCGTCTGAGCAGTGCCACTTGTGCTGTGTTGTAGTTACAATGGAACCTTACAGTAATGAAGAGCATGCGGATATGCATTTCATGTACGGTAGGGCTAATAGCAATGCACGGGAGGCTGCACGCTGGTAACAAGAAACATATCCTGATCGAAGCCACCACGAAAGTCGTGCATTTACAAGGGTCCATCAGCGCCTGAGAGAAAATGGGTTCTGCACATGGCAGAGCAGTAGGTAGGCCTGCTCACATTACGCCTGAGGTTGAGGATATGGTGTTGGAAGCAGTACAGCTCTTTCCAGGAACCTCGACGAGAAGAATTGCCACACAAGTGCCTGTACTAAGTAGTGTATGGAGAATTTTACAGAGCAATTAACTGTGCCCTTACCACCTCCAAAGAGTTCAAAGTCTCAATGATGCGAACTTTGTTCCTAGAGTGATGTTTTGTCAGTGGATGCAACAACAGACTGTAGTCAACCCTCGTTTCGCATGTAACGTTTTATTTACAGACGAAGCAGGAAGCACACGCGATTGTGTTTTTAATTATCATAATACACATTTTTGGTGTGAAATGAACCCACATGCTGTTCAAGAGTCACCACATCAGCACCGTTTCTCACTGAATGTGTGGTTACGGGTACTAAGTGATCATCTCATTGGGCCACACATTCTTCCACGAAAACTTAATGGACGGAGGTACCTTGGGTTTCTGCGGCGTCATCTTCCAGGATTGCTTGAGGATGTTTCCCTTCAGCAACGTCGGAGTTTGTGGTACAAACATGATGGAGCACCGGCACATTTTGCTGCTGCTGTGAGACGCCATCTAACGCGCAGATACGGCCAAAGATGGATAGGTCGAGGCGGATCTGTACCTTGGCCTCCAAGATCACCTGATCTAAATCCTTTGGTTTTTTGTGTCTGGGATCATCTCAAAAGCGAAGTGTATAGCACACCTGTTAACACGGTTGAAGAACTGGAGCAGAGAGTTGTATATGCTTGTCACGAATTCAGAAATGATCCAGGGGTTTTCGAAAGAATTCGACATTCATTGCAGAGACGAGCACAGTATTGCATCCAGATGCAAGGAAGACACTTCGAACGCCTCCTTTAACAGGTAACCCATAAGTGAAGTGAATTGTGAAATGTGAACTAAATGATATGAAAAATTAATAGTAACCTCTAAAATCAAATTAATTTGTACTAACTAGGACGATGTTTACAATGAAGTCAGTGGCGGCTTGTAACGATACATTCGTAATTATCTCGCAAAAGGCTCGTTTACATGGACGTAGTTGCTTCTAGTTTCAACCTTGTGAGTTTGCGTCACACCCTGCATATAGGCCTACAGTAATGATAGGCTTTTACATAGTCTGTAAGTAGTGGGAGGTACTAAAAGTAATATATATATGTGCTTCCTTTCATGGTACATTAATCGAATGAAAAGAAGAATATCCGTCGCACAGCATATGCGTAAACTAAGCGAAATGCTAAAAAAAATAATCATGGCGCCGCTTACACATTTAATTATCGATTTCAGATAACATCCACTTCTAATGGCCGGATTTTGTTGGTATTCATAAAATAACTTCCTCCTTTTATGTAAATACCAATTACCGAGTTTCGTTGAGGAAACAGGAATTTACGATCGACAGAACGATTCCTGGATTTACTCTCCAGGTGTGCCCGCACTCCTAATTGTGTGGTTGCTATGGGAAGGAAAAATGTGTGAGAAATTTTGTTTTGTTTTCCTTAATTCCAATTGTTAGACATCAGACTGACAGCAATTATATTAACTAACTCACTAGCATTATAGTACATGGTTCATGGTCGCTCTCCATACATCCATATCCTGAGATAATTTTTAGCGAATACCGAGGGAATTAATTTAGGTTGTTCTGATGTGAAAATAATTAGAGATGCAAAATAAGATGGTAATAATAATGAGGAACTTATTTATTTATGACCAAAATATACTACATTGGTCAACCGAATCAGACGTTTATGCTTTTTCCATGTTGTCGATAGATATCCTTTATTTACAATTTCATTACGAACAGAATCTATGCTCCATGCTGACTCACCTGCAAATTCTGCTGTTATTTTCACCACATCATCTATGGCTAATGTAGGATATTTTTCATTAAATTGTTTGAAAACATTAAAAATAATTTATTTATCTCTTTTTTAAATACGTTCATTTCCAATGTTTTAAGAAATTCTACAGAAATGTTGCCATTTTGAAACAACTCAAATTCCAACGTATTGTGCATTGCGAGTAAAACAATGTTTATTTAATCTACTAAAATGTAATTATATATTATATTTTAACTAGCAGATGTCCTGCGCGAATGTTCAATTCTCGTGTCACGGCTGGATGATAAATATACAAGTTACGTTTTCAACATAAAATTCACTAATTAAGACGTATAAAATACGTTCGCAAGAAAACTCCTCACTGCCATCTATTAACCCTGCATCATGACGTCACATTGTTATCGCTCGGAATATGTTGTTAAAATGCAGATGATTACACATATGACAAAAAATCCTATAACCCGATCGCAGCGCCACCTACCGGGTCCAATTATGAATCTAAATCATCCAGTGACGCACTCAAACACATAAAAATGTTCATCCAAATCGGCCCAGTCGGTTAGGCAGTTTTTAATTTCGTGTCTCAAGTAAACCTCCACTTCTAATTGTCAGATTTCGCTCATATTTGGATAATACCTACCTCGGGTTATTTCAATAGGATATGCTGAGTTTCGTTTTGAAACATCGAAAAATGTGACCGCTAGATCGATTCTTTAACTTTAACTTGAGGTGAACTCCTACACCTACTGGTTCTAGAGGGTCTAATTGTGAATCTAAACCATCCAGGTACCGACTCATACTTACTTACTTACTTACTTACTCACTGGCACTATCGAACCCATAGGTTCATGGCCACGCGGACATAAGCTCTCGATACATCCCTATCCTGAGCCAATGCTTTCCAATCATTCCCTGTATAATCTACTTCCCTCAAATCATAGTTAATGTTGTTCTCCCACCTCATTCTAGGTCTACAAACTGTGCGTTTTCCTTCTGGCTTTCCTACAAGAAGTTTCCATGCACGTCTTTCATTCCCCATACGCGCAACATGTCCTGCCCATCGCAGTCTACGAGACTTAACTGTTCTTATTATATCTGACTTCCTATAAAGACCATGTAGTTCATTGTTATGTAGTCTTCTCCATTCACCTGTCTGTTCATCTCTCTTTGGTCCAAAAATTTTCCTAAGAACTTTATTCTCAAATACTCGTAATCTCCTTTTCTCCCTTAAAGTAAGAGTCCATGTTTCACATCCATATAATATAACTGGTAGAATAATAGTTTTATATATTTTCAGTTTAACGTTTTTTGAAAGGAGTTGGGACATCAAAAGTCTCTGCAATGCATAATAGCATGCATTTCCAGAATTGAGCCTATGTTTAATTTATTTGTGCATCTCATTCCTATTTGTGATTATTGTTCCTAGGTATTTGAATTCAGTCACTTCCTCAAAATTTTCCTCATTTGTCCTTAGCTGTCCATTTCCATTATATACTGAATTTCTACGTGTGACCATATATTCAGTTTTACTGATATTTACTTCCAGTCCCAAATTTTTAGTGTTACTCAATAGTGTGTGCGTGTTGGCCTCTAGTATCTCCTCGCTATCGGCCAGTAGTACCGACTCATACACACACAAAAAATGTAATCAAAATCTGTTCAGTCGTACAGGAGGAGTTGAGTGACAAACACAGGAGAAGATATATATATATATATATATATATATATATATATAAAGATAAAGATATTTCAGTCTTGTAACACATCGGTCTGTAGTTGTTTCACTGGAAACGATTTTTAACAATAAAAGTGTTTCATCACACATTCTGCATACGTGGCCAAAACAAATTAATCTTGTATTCTTATGCATTTTTTTTATTCAACGCCCCAAGTTGTCATTGACATTTCTGACATTCTCTCCTAGCACAGGCGTAATTGCAACACACCTCTGTGGTTGGGGCGCGCGGAAGGCGGGGTTACGGCTGTCCTGATGATGTGATGGGTGATGATGGTGCGCCAGCAGAGTCCTTAATCATAAACTTAATCTAAGGCGAATACCAATGATGATGAATACGATGTCCACATGAGGTTCGGGGACTGCATTTCACATTTAGTAAGTAATACCGACATAAAAAGTTGTTCTGTAGAATTAAACATTTCATCAAAATCGATCCAGTAGTTTAGTAGAGCGACAAACACACGTAGACATGAGTATAAAGATATCCTCTTGTAATTTATATAGACATATTCTATATAATATCTATTTGTATTTCCTTTATTCCGAGTGTTAGAGAGCGAACTACATTTTCTTACACGTTTAATGGTCTTCTTCTTCTTCTTCACGGTTTAGGCTTATTTACTAGCCTGTTCCGGCTCCAAATTGCTGCTCTTTCCATCTTTTCCTTGGTCTCCCCAAGCTTCTTCTTCCTCGTGGTGAATATTTGTATGCTGCTTTTGGTATTCTATTCTCAGTCATCCTTGCCAAGTGTTCTTTCCAGTATTTTCTGTATATCTCTTTTGTTGAATTTAATTCCTCTATTTTTAGTTGTTGTCTTATTTCTATGTTGTGTTTTTTGTCTGTTCTTTGATATCCTGCTATAGGTCTGAGGAATCTCATTTCAGCAGCTTGTATCCTGGCAGATGTTGTGTTGTCACGGATCCATAAGTAATAATAGGCACTGCCATTGTCTTGTATAATTTCATTAGAGTATTTCCTGGCTTTATTTTTCGAAGTTCTTTTTAGTGTACCTGTTATATAATTAAACTTATTTATTTTGTTATTTATATCTGTTTCTGCTGTGTATGATATTTCGCAACCTACGAAGTTATATGTTACTACTTGTTCTATTGGTTTATTTTCTAATATTATCTTTGTCCGAACTGGATGAGCACCCTTGAAGGCAATTGTTTTTTTATTTTTGTCAGGATATTTCCCTGTTGTATTTTTTTGATATTTCATTTAGTTTAGTTAAAATTTTCATTATTTGTAAAAGTTGGTACAATTGATCTTCCAAGTTTTAGTCAAATATGTGCAGTCCCTCGTCTACTTTCAACACTACAGACAAGTTCCTGCCCTTTTTTCAAATGACAATGAACCCTCACATTCTTCTCACCCCACCTGCTGAAAGAACGTTTTTCTCCTCGTTCAACTACTCTTAAAATCGCCCATATTAATGCTCAAAGCATTCTGTCTCACATTCATGAAATTCGACATTATTTTCCGAGATCTCTCTGCATGCGATCTTAATATCTGAGTCCTGGCTTAAACCTTCCCTCCACTCCTCACTTTTGACATTGACGGGTACACCCTCTGTCGCAATGATAGACTAGGGAAAAGAGGTGGGTGAGTTGCGATGTATATCAAATCGAACTTAGAGCCCAAAGTCATTCTTCACTCCTCCCCTGATTACAATGCACGACCAGAATTCCTCTTCATTGAAATTTCAGCTAGTTTACAGAGATGTCTCCTGTGTATGGTGTACACACCTCCGAAAGTAGAGTATCTTAGTGACATAGAAACACCTTTATTAAGTTTACTGCCGCATTATCAGCATGTTATAGTAATGGGCGACTTTAACTCTAACTTACTTTCTTCCTCATCTTCATCATCAGAACTACTGGCATTATTTCACGAATGCAATATGCATGTCTTGCCTTTACAACCAACTCATCACACATCGACGACTGATACATTAATAGACATCATAGCCACGACAAATTCACAGTAAATTATAAACTACGGACAAATATCTGCCCCCCGGCATATCAGCCCATGACGTCATATATATCGAATACTTTCTCCAGTGTCCTAGGACTCGTCCTAAATTATTAACGTATCGAAATTTAAAAAATATTAACCAGCAAGCTCTAATTGCAGACGCTATCGACATGCCGTGGCATGATATTTGGACCCTACGCACAATTGACGAAAAATTACTTAAATTTAACAATATGATGTTAGAACTTTATGACAAACATGCCCCCTTGAAGACTAGACGAATTACTAAATCCCCAGCTCCCTGGATGTCCCACGAAATTCGACTACTGATGGCTGAGAGGGATGCTGCTTTTCGAAAATATAGACGGGACAAAAGTGACGCTAAATTAAGACAATATAAGACATTAAGAAACAAGACTAATCAACACATTAGGAACGCTAAGTTGCGGTATGCTCATAGTCTCATTGAACCAAACACAAAGACAAGTGATATGTGGAAACGTATTAGATCAATGGGTCTACGGCAGCCGACAACCAAACGAGAGAGCATTAACATATCACTGGACGATCTAAACCAACATTTCACATCGTACGCCACACTTAACATAAACACTACGACCAAACAACAAACTATAGATGAGCTCCTATCCACACCTACTCCTTCCCGAAAAAATTATTCTTTTCCTATATAATGCCATTCGACGTTAAACTATCCCTGGACCGCATTAGAACTAAGACACAAGGTATAGACAATATAAGTATCGACTTTTCAAAGAAAATACTCCATGTCATACTCCCAACTGTAACCCATATATTTAATGCCTCAATCATGACCTAAATTACCCCGAACTCTGGAAAAAAGCTATAGTCAGACCAATCCCTAAAATTAAATTACCTGTAACACCAAACCACTTTAGACCAATCAGCATCCTCCCAGTTCTATCTAAGGCCTTGGAGCGCATTGTTCATGGACAATTAACTGATTACCTTAACGTCCATAACATACTTGACCAACACGATTCAGGTTTTAGGACAGGCCATAGTACGACAACTGCACTTCTTAAAGTTACCGAAGATGCGCGTGAAGCAATGGACAGTGGCCACATGGCAATATTTACACTCTTGGACTTCAGTAAAGCTTTCGACACTGTTGACAGATATATTAATAGCAAAATTATGCACTCTGAATCTTTCGGACAATGCTGTTAACTGGCTTGAATCCTATCTTCATGATCGCCAGCAATGTGTATCCAATGCAGAACTTTCCTCATCCTGGCTATCACTGAAGGGTGGCGTCCAACAAGGTTCAGTGATAGGACCACTTCTGTTCTCTATCTATGTTAACGATATATCCACTAGACTTACCTATTGTCGACATCACCTATACGCTGACGATTTGCAAATTTACATTCACTTCCATCTTGACGATGTACATGACACACTAGACAAATTACATAGTGACCTAGAGTCAATTTCCCAATGGTCGAAGAACATGGACTTAATCTAAATGCTGACAAGACACAGTGCATAATTATAAGATATCGGCGAATCCAAAGCATTATAAATTACGAAAATATCCCTACCATTCTCCTAAATGACAAAAACATCCCCTACAGCTCAGAAGTAAAAAATCTGGGTATCTATATGGACCAACACCTAGACTGGAAAATCCAGGTGAATAACACCTGCAAGAAAGTGTTATCAATTCTTCACTCCTTAAATAGTTTTAAAAACTTTCTTCCTACAAAATTAAAACAAATACTTGTACAGACTCTTATAATGCCATACTTCGACTACTGCGACATATTACTGACTAATCTGACAACTGATCTATCTGACAGACTACAGCGTGCTCATAATGCGTGAATTCGATTTATATTCCACCTCCGTCGTTATGACCACGTGTCTCCTTCATTTCAGGCCACATTCAGGATTATGTTATAAATGAGATGAGAACAGAGACCCGTAGATTCCATGTCCACTCGATTCCAAAATATGTTCAAAACTGAGAAGATGATGGGTTAAATTATTTTTTCTCTTGTCCGAATGTTCTAAAGCAGACGCCAATATGTTAGAGAGGCGAATAGCTAAGACTAAATAACAATCAGCTATATGGGGACCCAGTTGAGCATTTCCAGATTTGAACCTATGTTAAATTTCCTTGTGCATCTCATTCCTATTTGTGATTATTGTTCCTAGGTATTTGAATTCAGCCACTTCCTCAAAATTTCCCTCATTTGTCATTAGCTGTCCATTCCCAATTATAAAATGTATTTCTACGTGTGACCATATATTTAGTTTTATTGATATGTACTTCCAGTCCTAATTTCTTAGTGTTATCAATAGTGTGTGCGTGTTGTCCTTTATTATCTCTCTCGCTATCGGCCAATAGTACTACATCATCATAAGTAATGCCAGGAGTGATTTCCAAATTATCGATAAATTCACGACTCACGGAGTGAGGAGTGATTTTATGTAGAGAATTTGGAAATCAAGAGTGGCATTTGTTAGGACTATTTAACGAATAAAATTAAGCTGTTTACTCACATATCATTATTTAACTATAGTTATTTTAAATATTTATATATTTAATTAAACGGCGATGTTTTAAAACAAATGAGAAACGATAGGTACGCTTCATCTGCTTCTTTTGTTTGTCACTGCAACCAGGTCATACTATTGATTGCCAAAGGAACGCAATATTATAAGAATGCTCTCTAGTGGAGAAAAAGTGAAACACATCAAACTGTATATTAATTCATTTCTGATGTCGTGTGATGTAAATATGACAATTATATTTTTCTGGATTATTACCTGGGAAAAAATACATTTACGAAAGTGCAAACAGTAGTTTCTTTTTTTGGTGGTATAATAAATTGCTACAAATAGTTTTATATTAACTCCTGCAAGCGCTATGTGTTGACATCTGTGCACTATATATACAATCTGGTAGCCGTAATTCTTATAGGCTCAGTCACTGCAAAATAATGGTCCGACCTGTTCAGAATATTAAAAAGAAGGAGCTTTCTTTAATATGGTAAATATAACACTGATAAATATTTCGTGAAACACGAATCTGATTGGTTGTGAAACAGAAATCATTGAAACGTGATTGGTCATTGACTCCCATTTGGGGCATGAATTAAATAGTCAGCATAAACTAAGAGCTTATTAATACAATGAGTTGTAAACCTTGCTCATTCTCTAAATATTTAATGCTATGCTCTACTACAAAATTATATAGTAGTTGGGATAGTGCATTTGCTTGTTTCAACCCATTCTGGATTTTAAGTGTCCGAAAACTGTTTGCCTACGGCACCCTACTCTTTGTACCATTTAGACACTTTTGTATAAGTCTAACTAACTTTTTAGGAATTCCAAACTCCAACAGGATACTATATAACTTCTTCCTCTTAATTGAATCATATGCTTCTTTGAAGTCCACATATGGTTGATGTACATTATATTCCCATTTCTTCTCTAAAATCTGTCTGATACTAAAAATCTGATCTATTGTAGACCTGTTTCTACTAAATCCACATTGATGATCTCCATTTTTATTACGGATTTTAATTATAGAGACGATATAGCTTCTTGGCCAACCCCTGTAAATCTATGACACGACTTTACTTCTCTCCCGAAAGAAGCCACATTCAGGATTATGTTATAAATGCGATGAGAACAGAGACCAGTAGATTCCATGTCCACTCGATTCTAAAATATGTTCAAAATTGAGAAGATGATGGGTTAAATTATTTATTTCTCTTGTCTGAATGTTGTAAAGCAGACGCCAATATGTTAGAGAGGCGAATAGCGAAGACTACATAACACTCAGCTACATGGGGAACCAGTTACAATAAGAAAAATGAAGTCTCATAGACTGCGATGAGCAGGACATGTGGCACGATGCCTTTGCTTGTCCAATAACGCAAAAATCCAAATGTTACGTTTGAATGGATATTTGATTGATGTAGCATTGGAGTAGTGTTGCATTGTAACGTAGCAACGATTGAACGGTTTAAAATTTCGAATGGACAATTATCTTTCTGTTTGTGTAGTGCCGTGAGTGATTGGAAAATATTATCTCAGGTTTTGGGATAAGGAAGTTAGGTAAGTTTGAATACATTCATTAAACAAATAAATAATATTAGAAAAATACACTTCTTATTAGACACTACAGCTTTAATCAGTAGATTTATTTGCCACAATTCCCGTCACTATTCCAACTTCAAATGACTGTAGTGCGCTCCTACTCCTAAATAAATGAAATATGATTTTTAAATTTTCGTTTCAGATAAACTTTTACCCCTAATCTTTTTTAGAGCATAATAGCAGCTAAACACTCTCCGTATCTGACAATGTGTGTACACGTTTTGACGAATCAAACATGGCGGCGTGCTAAAGTCCATTATTATTTTTGGATTTAAGGTAAACCCTCACTAAAAAATGGTCGGATATCGCTGAGTTTTGGATAATACCTACCTCGGTTTATTCTAATAGCATATACTGAGTTTCGTTGTCAAACAACGAAATTTGCGATCGCTATAACGGCTTTTAATTATCGTTTCAGGTGAACTCCTACACCTAGTAGTTTTAGAGCTTAACAGATAGCGGCTACAGACTGAGATTGGTGAATCATGTAATGACAATGGAGGAGGAGAATACCACTAGAAATCTTACACTGCTGAGACCAAATGGAGGAAGACCGAAGTTGAGGTGGATGTACGGAGTAGAGGAAGCTCGGGGATCGGGGATGGAGGAGGGCGTTGGACAGGGATGCGTGGAGAAGCAGGGAAGGACACATAAATGGCTGTAGAGCTAGAAGAAGAAGAAGAAGAAGAAGAAGAAAGCGGCTAAACGCTCGGCGTACTTCAAAACATGTATGTACAAATGTTCATGCATATCTGTTGAGGGGTTCAGAAGTAACAAACATATACAGACTGCTAGCTAATAGCCGCTGCGTGCGTTGCTACGCCTAAATTAATTAAATATTAAAGATTAATTAAATTGTATGGTATACGCTGAGACGAACCAAACATGGCTTTCAGGTAAACCTCCAGTTCTAATTGTCGGATTTCGCTCATTTTTGGATAATACTTACCTCGGTTTATTTTAATAGCACATACTGAGTTTCGTTGTAAAACACCGAAAATTGTGACCGCTAGAGCGAGTTTTAAATTTTCACTTCAGGTGAATTCCTACACCTAATGGTTTTAGAGGGTCCAATTGTGAATCTAAACCATCCAAGGACCTACAAAGGAGACAATTGTCCAGATACAAAGCAACAATTAATAACCAGGCATTTGAGAAGTTTTACAAGATTCGCCGAAACAATTAATATATGAAGGAAAAAATGGGAAAAGGGAAAAAGGAGAGGAAAGGAAAAAGAAGAAAAATGTAAATAAGCAATGAACACTACATACTTCTGAAGACTCAGAATGAGAGATGACACGACATATGTGTGTAAAGCGGCAACATAAACAGTGGATTATATCCAGTGAGTGTGTGAATATACAAAACAGAAAGGGAAACGTGTGTTGTTCAGTTAGAAATTAGTGAAATAATGAATAAAAACATAAAACGTTTCAAAAATACGTAAATCAAATAGATTTCGAAAACATCAACAAAATTGAATATAAATAGTGGCATGAAAGAAAAGACAGCAAATTGTGTGTATAAATATAAACTAATATATTGTTTATTAATTTTGTTATTTAGCATATAGCATTGCAAATAATGTAATGGAGCATGCTGGAAATAAATGAGTTTTTAACACACAAAAAAATCCAGGACCCACTCAAACACTCACAAAAAATTCATCAAAATCCGTCCAGTCGTTTAGGAGGGGTGGAGTGCTAACACACGTACAGAAGAAGTACGTTATATAAAGATACAGATTATTCAGTCTTGTAACATCTACTTTTCGGTCTGACTCGAGTCTAGTTGTTAAAGGTTTCACTGGAAAACAAATTAATGTTTGTGCTCTTATGTATTTTTTTATTCAACACCCCAGGTTGTCATTTTGACATTTCTGACATTCTCTCCTAGCACTGGTGTAATTGTAATACACTTCTGAGGTTGGGGCACCCGAAAGGCAGGGTTACGGCTGCCCCGATGATGTGATGGGTGATAATGGTGATAGTGGTGCGCCAGGAAAGTCCTTAATCCTAAACTTAATGTAAGGCGAATATGAATGATGATGACTATGATGGCCATCTGATGTCCGGGGACCGTTTCTCACATTTAGTAAGTAATACCGTCCTAACAAGTTGTTCAGTACAATTAAACATTTCATCAAAATGGATCCAGTCGTTAAGTAGAGCGACAAACACAAGGACACAAGAATTATATACAAGAGTATTAAGATGTTCTCTCGTATAACTTATGTAGACATATTCTAAAAAATACATATTTTTATTTCCTTTACTTCGTGTTTAGAGAGACAACTACATTTTCTTACACCATTAAAGGTAAAACAGCTATTCTAAAATGCAGTCGTACGTCTGTTTTTTTTACATTTCAACTTGAACTTAGCTCGGAGGAGGTACAGTAGACACCTAAAATGATCGTGTATGTGTGTGGCTGACAACCCGGCTGATATCTGTGACCAATTTAATTGAACAAATTACTTATATGACGAATTTTAATTATATGACGAAATAACCACCGTAAACCTATGACACGACTTTACTTCTCTCCCGAAGGAAGCCACACTCAGGATTAAGTTATAAATGGGATGAGAACAGAGACTAGTAGATTCCATGCGTTCAAAAGTGAGAAGAAGATGGGCTAAATATTAATTTTCTAAAGCAGACGCCAGTATGTTACACAGGGAATGGTGAAGAGGACATGTTGGAACGATGCCTCTGATCGTCCAATAATGCAAAAATCCAAATGTTACGCTTGAATGGGGTTTTGATTGATATAACAATTGAGTAGTGTTGCATTGTAACGTAGCAACGATTGAACGGTTTAAAATTTCATTCTGTTTGTGTAGTGCCGTGAGCGATTGGAAAATATTACCTCAGGTTTTGGGACATGGAACTTAAGTAAGTTTGAATACATTCATTACACAAATAATTCATACTAGAATAAATACACTTATTATACACTGCAGTTTCATTTAGTTGAATACTTAAAGATTTATTTCCAACGCTTCCTGTCACTAATACAATTTTTTTATTCAACTAGCTAATGCGCCCCTACTCCTAACAAATCAAATATGTTTTTTTTTAATTTTCGTTCAGGTAAACTCCTACACCTAATGTTTTAGAGCATAATATCAGATAAACACTCGCCGTACCTGAAAATGTGTGTACACAAAGTTATACGTTTCGACGAATCAAACATGGCAGCTTACTAGAGTCAATTCTTATTTTCGGATTTCAGTCAAACCCCACTTAATATGGACGGATTTCGCTGAGTTTTGGACAATATCTACCTCAGTTTATTTTAATAATATATACTGAGTTTCGTTGTGAAACATCGAAAATTGTGATCGCTAGAGCTATTTTTAAATTTTCACTTCCGCTGAACTCCTACACCTAATGGTTTAAGAGGGTCAAATTGTGAATCCAAACAATCGAGGGACGCAATCACACACACACACACACACACACACAATTTATCAAAATCGGACCAGTCGTTTAGGAGGAGTTGAGTGACAAACACACGTACACAAGAATTATATAAAGATATAGATTATGCACATCCAATACGTCTTCTTCCGAGGAGTGATTTTGGAAATAAACGGAATTAAAATCCTACAAATCATGAATAATAAGAAGAGTAAGATTATTCAGTCCTGTCTCATCTAATTTTCGCTCTGACTTGGAGCCTAGTTGTTAAATGTTTCACTGGAAATGTTTTTTTTTTAACAATAAAAGTCTTTCATCACACATTCTGCATACATAGACAAACCTCATTAATATTTGTGCTGTTATGTATTTTATTTATTCAAAACCTCAGGTTGTCATTTTGACATTTCTGGTGTTCTCTTCTGGCACTGGAGTAATTGTAACTCGCTTCTGAGGTTGGGGAGCCCGGAAGGCGGGGATACAGCTGTCCTGGTGATATGATGGGCGATGATGATGATAATAGTGGTGCGCCACGAGAGTCCTTAATCCTAAACTTAATCTAAGGCGAATATGAATGATGATGATTGTGATGATCATGTGATATTCGGGGCCTTATAGTTTAGGCCTTATAGTTCCCTAATACTGTATTTCTCTTACAAATGAGGAAAAACCGAGAAAAAATATCACCCAAGGGACTTGTCCCGACCGGGGATCGAACCCGAATTTTATAAAATGTTTTATTCAATTCATCATTTGTTCTAATTATCTAAGGTCCATATACAATTTCTGCTGCTCAAAAATTTTCCCAAATACAGGGCGCAGCATAAGTCAGTTAACCGAAAATGCAAATATATTATTTTATGCAGCTTACAACAACTATACAAAAAACAACTTCCAAAATTGTTCAAAGTGACCACCATCGTTGTTTAAGCATTTATGACGTCGTTTCAACACCGATTTCCAGATGATGTCACACAATTTCCCATAATTAACAAAAGTGTTTTCAAATTCCTGTTCAATCAAATCCCGTAAATGTTGCAGGTTAAGTTGTTTTGTACTGAAAACTTTATCCTTCAAAATCACCTCAAGCAGTAGTGTTTGAGATTATATCATCAAGCTCCCGTATTCAAACCCCTGTTTCAACCAATCTGATTTTCCCTTGTAACCATGTGCACTGGTTAATTGACTTATGACGCACCCTGTAGTTATCTTTCTTAAATTAACACGCTTTACCGACAGGTTGTGTCCGGGTGACACAAGAGACCTAAAAATAGAGCCTCAAAAGGGAGAGGTTAATCCCTTAATTGGTGAAATTTAATGTTTATGCCAGCTTATTTAAATGCGTCGGACTGGAGTGAAAACAAATCATGCATAACCATAATTTATTTTGTATATATTGTTGTATAATTTTACCCACTATTAATTAAGAACATTGAGCTGATTCCTCATGCGCCGAAGAACTCCGTGACCTTGTAAAGTGTGTATATGTTCCAAAGTACCGACAGGTCGTCTTTGTACAGTATGTATATGTTCAAAAATGTGGTAATTATTTGCACAAACAGGTTCTTTTGGACAATTTGTTCCCTGAATAGTAAACTGAACGATTCGCATGTCTATTGTTTTACGTAGACATCAGCCATTTTCATGTTGTCGTGTTTGTTACGAGGTCTTCATTCTAGTTTTCTAAACAAAAAACTAATCCAATTTTAAACTATGAACAGTACAAAATGTCGGATATGTAACAGAAATAATTTCACTTTCAAAGCAAAAACTGTAAATTAATTAAATGAAAGAAATTTAACAACTGATAATATGTATTTTTCATCCCAGACCGTGGGTACCTTTCCTCAAATTGGTTGGTTTAATAAATGAGAAAAAGCTAATCCATAAATAGTAAAGGTAAAATACTCATTGAGTTTGTTTAACGCTAGGGGCGCTGATCTCCGAGTAGGTTATGTTATATTCCTCCTCCATAACCAGTTTTTTATTCGCCTAAGATTACTCTAACATGAACTGACAAAAAATGACTAATATTTTGTCTCGTTTCGGGTAAATCGTAAAACTGTTAATAAATTACTTGTAAATTCATCATTTTCTTACTCCCTACATTACTATACACCTGTTGCACTACATATTTGTTTTGTCTAACGCCACCAGGTTGCCTCTTATGTCATTTCTGACTTTCTCCACTGGCTTTGGCAGAATTGTAATCCATTATTTAGGTTGGGGCACCTGGAAGGCGGAGTTACGTTACCCCGACGATATGATGGGTGATAGCCTAAATGATAATGAAGCGCCAGGAGAGTTCTTAACCTAAATTCCACAACATGGGCAACGACAGGAATAATTCCCTTTAAGAAAAAATGGCTATGGATTGACCGGGAATTGAACCCGAGACCTCATGAACTGTAGTCAGGAACGCTGACCACTAGCCCACAAGGCTGGTTAAAGTTGCCCTACATATAGAACTCTTTATTACGTTTTTTAAAGATAACAATGCGAAAAATCACTCAATAGGCTACGACACTTGAACGTCGCTGTTCAACAATAGCATCACGGTCACGTGGTTACGGCTGGAATACTACTTCAAAACTTGTTTTGCTATAAAAATAATTACAATTTCGCATTCCTTTATTTCAGGAAAATCGGGAATCAAAATATTTTGTTTTGGATGTAAATTAATAAGTGATGGCGTTAAATGAAAGCTGTGATTGCAGGTAAAATTTCGCTGGAATACGAGGTAAGTTCCAATTAAAATATAAAACAAAAGTTGGTGTAGAATTAGAATTTAGACCTAGATGGGCCTGCAGTGGAGCCACTTTACCTCTGATTTTCTTGTATTTTTTCTTAATTTTCTTTTTCCTTTCTTGACATTTCTGATGTGAATACGTGTTTGAAATAGCGTCCACAATTCACACAACTAATGATAACAAAATCGGGGGATACACTTTGCTGTTGCAGCTACATATCTATCACCTACATCCAACATGTAATTACGTCCCTCCATAGATAAAGGATCAAACAATTCCTAACCTTAACTCCGGACTGTGATGCATCGCGCGAGGCGGAGGAGGAAGCTCCGCCATTTTGAGGTCGTTCTGCTGAGTCACATAATTTTCGTTTAGTATAAATTTTGACTCAGACAAGTTTTGACGGTCGTTTGGGTTTCAATCGTCAGATCTCGTCAAGATGTAGGCCTATCAATTGGGGAAATAAAACATTAGAAAAAAAGCCTGATGTCCAAGTTCAGGAATATAAACCCCGAGACATCTGAAACGCTGACTACAAGGCCACGGGGCCTGTCAATGTTCATACATGAATTTATCAAATGTTTTCGTAAAATTATATATTTTGAACGTTGTCCATGTTAACATGATTGCTACTTTTAACTTCTTTTCATGTAATTTATTTCTAACAGTGTAACCACCTGTTATTCAGTTTTAAAAATGACTGCAACAATCGGGTTACCATGGCAACGCATGTTCATGTACAGTTTATGCTCTCGCGCGTCTATCTGTTTTCATTACAAGATATTAAGGTACAAGTTTCTTCTCTTCAAGTCAGATAAATCTAAATCCCATTAGAAATTATGTCAACACTATTGAGTACACAATTCGAACTTGTCTAAATGGTACAAAGAGTAGGATGCGGGTAGGCAAGCAGTTTTCAGATACAGTAAAACTTACTCAAAGCGAATCGCATGGGACCAATTTATTTTTCCACATTAGACAAAATTCCGCATTATAAAAAACAAAACTTATTAATAATCTTAGATTATAGAGTACCGTGTATGTATTTTTATGTACCTTGGATTAATTGTCGTCCCGCTGCGTTGAAAAGTTAAGTGTAGTATGTACGAGCGACTTCAACGGTAACGCGCGAAAAAACAGTCCCGTTTCGCCAGATTTAAAAATGTATCTTAGGCGCGTATCCTGAAATTAAAGTACGCAGTTTCGGTTTCCGTTCACCAACTAAATTTTCGCCCACATCCTTTGATTCCCCGCAAATTTCATTCCACACTATATTGTGTCCTGTTTTAAAACTGTCCACAGCCAACCTGAAGATGCGTTGAAATCATTATTCCCTAGGGATTTAGCAACAGCTAGAGCATCGTGCACGTGTAAAACAGTTCCAAACTACTTCGATGATTTCTTCATTTCCTGTTTTTTTTTCTCCCCTTCTCTTCATTTAACCTTTTCTTTGCATCCATTTTTTTGTGTTTTAAAGTCACTGGCTGTTGATAATCTACCTCTGTGATTGACACATGTGGATGTGAAGGGCCAGCAGCCGGCTGGTAAAAGGGCAACCGCTGAAAAGTGGAAAGACCCTCAATCAATCAAAAGTCTCATAAACTAGAGTTTTTCCACATTTAAATTTAGTCATTATTTCGCGTACTGAGAGTTTTTTATTTATTTTTTATAATTTCCACTTTTTTGTTTAATGACATACATACGTTAAAGTGATCTTTATTGCGTAAGTTCAGAACGCTACCTGTGAAATATCGGCCTCAGAACTTAAACTAATTTCAGAAGATTACAGCTCAATGATTATTTCAAATACAGGTACAGAGCCTGTATTTCGCATAACGGATGTGTAGTGAGGCTGAAAGCAAATTTCAGGTACATGTAGAATCTCTACTTCACCCGGCGGCAGGAATCATTCTTTATTTCTTTGGCCTAATAGGAATTTTATGAAATGGAAATTAATTTATTTCTCTCACTTTCCGCTTTATAAAAATTATATTCACGAAATGTGTAGAAATGTCCTTCCGTTTCCGCTTTTGACAGATTCCGTTTTATACAAAATAAATAACGTAATATTACTATTATTTCGCCGGAACCAATAAATTTGTTCACATTGGACAGATTTCCGCATTATTCACGTTCCGTATTAAACAAGTTTTACAGTACTTTGAAATTCACTGTTCAGTTTTGTACTAGAGCAAGTCAACACATCTTTAGAGGATAAAGAAGGCCTGATAAGCTGTTAGTTTGTGCTAATGATGTAGTATTATTAGGCGATAGCGAGGAGACACTAAAGGCCAACACGCACACACTATTGAGTAACACTAAGAAATTGGGGCTGGAAATAACATCAATAAAACTAAATGTATGTTCACACAAAGAAATACATTGTATAATGGAAATGGACAGCTAATGACAAATGAGGGAAATTTTGAGGAAGTGGCTGAATTCAAATACCTAGGAACAATAATCACAAACCGGAATGAGATGCACAAAGAAAGTAAAGATAGGTTAAATTCTGGAAATGCATCCTATCACGGATTACAGGGATTTTTGTAAAAAAAACTGAACACATATAAAATAACCTTAGCAATGATTCCTGAGGAATGAAACTTGTAATGGGAGCTTAGATGCGAGTCCTGTACTAACCAGATGTAGATCTCAGCCAATAGGAAGTATGACCACACGTCATTGCTAACTCCCTCAAATACAGTCACTGCTAAACATCTTTAAAATCTCGCTACAAAAATTAATTAATATAGGTAATATTTATCGTAGACTGCGATGGGAAGGACATGTGGCGCGAATATAATGAATGGCGTGCGTGGAAGCTTCTTGTAGGAAAACCAGAGGGATAACGCCCAGTTGGTAGACCTAGAATGAGGTGGGAGAATAACATTAACTATGAATTGAGGGAAGTAGATTATACAGGGAATGATTGGAAAACATTAGCTCAAGATAGGGATGTATGGAGAGCTTATGTCCGCGCGGCCATGAACCTACGGGTTCGATAGTTAGGACATCTTTATACGTGGAGGAAGTATATTCACTATATACTCGTATACACACACACTCACTGTATTTGGTTTATATCACACTTTTTATGTTTTAAATAACCACTAGTATTTAAGTGACTGGCCTCGCTGGTTCCTAGTTGTCAGGATTCCAGTTACATCATTAAAGACAGCTAAGGAACTTCAATCCTGTGAAATACATTAAATTAGTATTTAAGTGACTGGCCTCGCTGGTTCCTAGTTGTCAGGATTCCAGTTACATCATTAAAGACAGCTAAGGAACTGGAATCCTGTGAAATACATTAAATTAGTATTTAAGTGACTGGCCTCGCTGGTTCCTAGTTGTCAGGATTCCAGTTACACCATTAAAGACAGCTAAGGAACTGCAATCCTGTGAAATACATTAAATTAGTATTTAAGTGACTGGCCTCGCTGGTTCCTAGTTGTCAGGATTCCAGTTACATCATTAAAGACAGCTAAGGAACTGCAATCCTGTGAAATACATTAAAATTAGTATTTAAGTGACTGGCCTCGCTGGTTCCTAGTTGTCAGGATTCCAGTTACACCATTAAAGACAACTAAGGAACTGGAATCCTGTGAAATACATTAAATTAGTATTTAAGTGACTGGCCTCGCTGGTTCCTAGTTGTCAGGATTCCAGTTACACCATTAAAGACAGCTAAGGAACTGCAATCCTGTGAAATACATTAAATTAGTATTTAAGTGACTGGCCTCGCTGGTTCCTAGTTGTCAGGATTCCAGTTACATCATTAAAGACAGCTAAGGAACTGCAATCCTGTGAAATACATTAAAATTAGTATTTAAGTGACTGGCCTCGCTGGTTCCTAGTTGTCAGGATTCCAGTTACATCATTAAAGACAGCTAAGGAACTGCAATCCTTTGAAATACATTAAATTAGTATTTCAGTGACTGGCCTCACTGGTACCTAGTTGTCAGGATTCCAGTTACATCATTAAAGACAGCTAAGGAACTGCAATCCGGTAAAATACATTAAATTAGTATTTAAGTGACTGGCCTCGCTGGTTCCTAGTAGTCAGGATTCCAGTTACATCATTAAAGACAGCTAAGGGACTGCAATCCTGTGAAATACATTAAATTAGTATTTAAGTGACTGGCCTCGCTGGTTCCTAGTTGTCAGGATTCCAGTTACATCATTAAAGACAGCTAAGGAACTGCAATCCTGTGAAATATATTAAATAAGTATTTAAGTGAATGGCCACGCTCGTTCCTTGTTGTCAGGATTCCAGTTACATCATTAAAGACAGTTAAGTAACTGGAATCCTGTGAAATACATTAAATTAGCATTTAAGTGACTGGCCTCGCTGGTTCATAGTTGTCAGGATTCCAGTTACATCATTAAAGACAGCTAAGGAACTGCAATCCGGTAAAATACATTAAATTAGTATTTAAGTGACTGGCCTCGCTGGTTCCTAGTAGTCAGGATTCCAGTTACATCATTAAAGACAGCTAAGGGACTGGAATCCTGTGAAATACATTAAATTAGTATTTAAGTGACTGGCCTCGCTGGTTCCTAGTTGTCAGGATTCCAGTTACATCATTAAAGACAGCTAAGGAACTGCAATCCTGTGAAATACATTAAAATAATATTTAAGTGACTGGCCTCGCTGGTTCCTAGTTGTCAGGATTCCAGTTAGATCATTAAAGACAGCTAAGGAACTGCAATCCTGTGAAATACATTAAATTAGTATTTAAGTGACTGGCCTCGCTGGTTCCTAGTTGTCAGGATTCCAGTTACATCATTAAAGACAGCTAAGGAACTGGAATCCTGTGAAATACATTAAATTAGCATTTAAGTGACTGGCCTCGCTGGTTCATAGTTGTCAGGATTCCAGTTACACCATTAAAGACAGCTAAGGAACTGCAATCCTGTGAAATACATTAAATTAGTATTTAAGTGACTGGCCTCGCTGGTTCCTAGTTGTCAGAATTCCAGTTACATCATTAAAGACAGCTAAGGAACTGCAATCCTGTGAAATACATTAAAATTAGTATTTAAGTGACTGGCCTCGCTGGTTCCTAGTTGTCAGGATTCCAGTTAAATCATTAAAGACAGCTAAGGAACTGCAATCCTTTGAAATACATTAAATTAGTAATTCAGTGACTGGCCTCACTGGTTCCTAGTTGTCAGGATTCCAGTTACATCATTAAAGACAGCTAAGGAACTGCAATCCTGTGAAATACATTAAATTAGTATTTAAGTGACTGGCCTCGCTGGTTCCTAGTAGTCAGGATTCCAGTTACATCATTAAAGACAGCTAAGGGACTGGAATCCTGTGAAATACATTAAATTAGTATTTAAGTGACTGGCCTCGCTGGTTCCTAGTTGTCAGGATTCCAGTTACATCATTAAAGACAGCTAAGGAACTGCAATCCTGTGAAATACATTAAATTAGTATTTAAGTGACTGGCCTCGCTGGTTCCTAGTTGTCAGGATTCCAGTTATATCATTAAAGACAGCTAAGGAACTGCAATCCTGTGAAATACATTAAATAAGTATTTAAGTGAATGGCCTCGCTGGTTCCTTGTTGTCAGGATTCCAGTTACATCATTAAAGACAGCTAAGGAACTAGAATCCTGTGAAATACATTAAATTAGCATTTAAGTGACTGGCCTCGCTGGTTCATAGTTGTCAGGATTCCAGTTACATCATTAAAGACAGCTAAGGAACTTCAATCCTGTGAAATACATTAAATTAGTATTTAAGTGACTGGCCTCGCTGGTTCCTAGTTGTCAGGATTCCAGTTACATCACTAAACACAGCTAAGGAATTGCATTCCTGTGAAATACATTAAATTAGTATTTAAGTGACTGGCCTCGCTGCTTCCTAGTTGTCAGGATTCCAGTTATATCATTAAAGACAGCTAAGGAACTGCAATCCTGTGAAATACATTAAATTAGTATTTAAGTGACTGGCCTCGCTGGTTCCTAGTTGTCAGGATTCCAGTTACATCATTAAAGACAGCTAAGGAACTGCAATCCTGTGAAATACATTAAATTAGTATTTAAGTGACTGGCCTCGCTGGTTCCTAGTTGTCAGGATTCCAGTTACATCATTAAAGACAGCTAAGGAACTGGAATCCTGTGAAATACATTAAATTAGTATTTAAGTGACTGGCCTCGCTGGTTCCTAGTTGTCAGGATTCCAGTTACATCATTAAAGACAGCTAAGGAACTGCAATCCTGTGAAATACATTAAATTAGTATTTAAGTGACTGGCCTCGCTGGTTCCTAGTTGTCAGGATTCCAGTTACATCATTAAAGACAGCTAAGGAACTGCAAATCCTGTGAAATACATTAAAATTAGTATTTAAGTGACTGGCCTCGCTGGTTCCTAGTTGTCAGGATTCCAGTTACATCATTAAAGACAGCTAAGGAACTGCAATCCTGTGAAATACATTAAAATTAGTATTTAAGTGACTGGCCTCGCTGGTTCCTAGTTGTCAGGATTCCAGTTACATCATTAAAGACAGCTAAGGAACTGCAATCCTGTGAAATACATTAAATTAGTATTTAAGTGACTGGCCTCGCTGGTTCCTAGTTGTCAGGATTCCAGTTACATCATTAAAGACAGCTAAGGGACTGCAATCCTGTGAAATACATTAAATTAGTATTTAAGTGACTGGCCTCGCTGGTTCCTAGTTGTCAGGATTCCAGTTACATCATTAAAGACAGCTAAGGAACTGCAATCCTGTGAAATACATTAAATTAGTATTTAAGTGACTGGCCTCGCTGGTTCCTAGTTGTCAGGATTCCAGTTACATCATTAAAGACAGCTAAGGAACTGCAATCCTGTGAAATACATTAAATTAGTATTTAAGTGACTGGCCTCGCTGGTTCCTAGTTGTCAGGATTCCAGTTACATCATTAAAGACAGCTAAGGAACTGCAATCCTGTGAAATACATTAAATTAGTATTTAATTGACTGGCCTCGCTGGTTCCTAGTTGTCAGGATTCCAGTTACATCATTAAAGACAGCTAAGGAACTGCAATCCTGTGAAATACATTAAATTAGTAATTAAGTGACTGGCCTCGCTGGTTCCTAGTTGTCAGGATTCCAGTTACATCATTAAAGACAGCTAAGGAACTGCAATCCTGTGAAATACATTAAAATTAGTATTTAAGTGACTGGCCTCGCTGGTTCCTAGTTGTCAGGATTCCAGTTACATCATTAAAGACAGCTAAGGAACTGCAATCCTGTGAAATACATTAAATTAGTATTTCAGTGACTGGCCTCACTGGTTCCTAGTTGTCAGGATTCCAGTTACATCATTGAAGACAGCTAAGGAACTGAAATCCTGTGAAATACATTAAATTAGTATTTAAGTGACTGGCCTCGCTGGTTCCTAGTAGTCAGGATTCCAGTTACATCATTAAAGACAGCTAAGGAACTGCAATCCTGTGAAATACATTAAATTAGTATTTAAGTGACTGGCCTCGCTGGTTCCTAGTTTTCAGGATTCCAGTTACATCATTAAAGACAGCTAAGGAACTGCAATCCTGTGAAATACATTAAATTAGTATTTAAGTGACTGGCCTCGCTGGTTCCTAGTTGTCAGGATTCCAGTTAGATCATTAAAGACAGCTAAGGAACTGCAATCCTGTGAAATACATTAAATTAGTATTTAAGTGACTGGCCTCGCTGGTTCCTAGTTGTCAGGATTCCAGTTACATCATTAAAGACAGCTAAGGAACTGCAATCCTGTGAAATACATTAAATTAGTATTTAAGTGACTGGCCTCGCTGGTTCCTAGTTGTCAGGATTCCAGTTACATCATTAAAGACAGCTAAGGAACTGCAATCCTGTGAAATACATTAAATTAGTATTTAAGTGACTGGCCTCGCTGGTTCCTAGTTGTCAGGATTCCAGTTACATCATTAAAGACAGCTAAGGAACTGCAATCCTGTGAAATACATTAAATTAGTATTTAAGTGACTGGCCTCGCTGGTTCCTAGTTGTCAGGATTCCAGTTACATCATTAAAGACAGCTAAGGAACTGCAATCCTGTGAAATACATTAAATTAGTAATTTAAGTGACTGGCCTCGCTGGTTCCTAGTTGTCAGGATTCCAGTTACATCATTAAAGACAGCTAAGGAACTGCAATCCTGTGAAATACATTAAAGTTAGTATTTAAGTGACTGGCCTCGCTGGTTCCTAGGTGTCAGGATTCCAGTTACATCATTAAAGACAGCTAAGGAACTGCAATCCTGTGAAATACATTAAATTAGTATTTCAGTGACTGGCCTCACTGGTTCCTAGTTGTCAGGATTCCAGTTACATCATTAAAGACAGCTAAGGAACTGCAATCCTGTGAAATACATTAAATTAGTATTTAAGTGACTGGCCTCGCTGGTTCCTAGTTGTCAGGATTCCAGTTACATCATTAAAGACAGCTAAGGAACTGCAATCCTGTGAAATACATTAAATTAGTATTTAAGTGACTGGCCTCGCTGGTTCCTAGTTGTCAGGATTCCAGTTACAATCATTAAAGACAGCTAAGGAACTGCAATCCTGTGAAATACATTAAATTAGTATTTAAGTGACTGGCCTCGCTGGTTCCTAGTTGTCAGGATTCCAGTTACATCATTAAAGACAGCTAAGGAACTGCAATCCTGTGAAATACATTAAATTAGTATTTAAGTGACTGGCCTCGCTGGTTCCTAGTTGTCAGGATTCCAGTTACATCATTAAAGACAAGCTAAGGAACTGCAATCCTGTGAAATACATTAAATTAGTATTTAAGTGACTGGCCTCGCTGGGTTCCTAGTTGTCAGGATTCCAGTTACATCATTAAAGACAGCTAAGGAACTGCAATCCTGTGAAATACATTAAATTAGTATTTAAGTGACTGGCCTCGCTGGTTCCTAGTTGTCAGGATTCCAGTTACACCATTAAAGACAGCTAAGGAACTGGAATCCTGTGAAATACATTAAATTAGTATTTAAGTGACTGGCCTCGCTGGTTCCTAGTTGTCAGGATTCCAGTTACATCATTAAAGACAGCTAAGGAACTGCAATCCTGTGAAATACATTAAAATTAGTATTTAAGTGACTGGCCTCGCTGGTTCCTAGTTGTCAGGATTCCAGTTACATCATTAAAGACAGCTAAGGAACTGCAATCCTGTGAAATACATTAAATTAGTATTTAAGTGACTGGCCTCGCTGGTTCCTAGTTGTCAGGATTCCAGTTACATCATTAAAGACAGCTAAGGAACTGCAATCCTGTGAAATACATTAAATTAGTTTTAAGTGACTGGCCTCGCTGGTTCCTAGTTGTCAGGATTCCAGTTACATTCATTAAAGACAGCTAAGGAACTGGAATCCCTGTGAAATACATTAAAATTAGTATTTAAGTGACTGGCCTCGCTGGTTCCTAGTTGTCAGGATTCCAGTTACATCATTAAAGACAGCTAAGGAACTGCAATCCTGTGAAATACATTAAATTAGTATTTAAGTGACTGGCCTCGCTGGTTCCTAGTTGTCAGGATTCCAGTTACATCATTAAAGACAGCTAAGGAACTGCAATCCTGTGAAATACATTAAATTAGTATTTAAGTGACTGGCCTCGCTGGTTCCTAGTTGTCAGGATTCCAGTTACATCATTAAAGACAGCTAAGGAACTGCAATCCTGTGAAATACATTAAATTAGTATTTAAGTGACTGGCCTCGCTGGTTCCTAGTTGTCAGGATTCCAGTTTACATCATTAAAGACAGCTAAGGAACTGCAATCCTGTGAAATACATTAAATTAGTATTTAAGTGACTGGCCTCGCTGGTTCCTAGTTGTCAGGATTCCAGTTACAACATCATTAAAGACAGCTAAGGAACTGGAATCCTGTGAACTACATTAAAATTAGTATTTAAGTGACTGGCCTCGCTGGTTCCTAGTTGTCAGGATTCCAGTTACAAACATTAAAGACAGCTAAGGAACTGCAATCCTGTGAAATACATTAAATTAGTATTTAAGTGACTGGCCTCGCTGGTTCCTAGTTGTCAGGATTCCAGTTAGGCATGAGATCATTAAAGACAGCTAAGGAACTGCAATCCTGTGAAATACATTAAATTAGTATTTAAGTGACTGGCCTCGCTGGTTCCTAGTTGTCAGGATTACAGTTACATCATTAAAGACAGCTAAGGAACTGCAATCCTGTGAAATACATTAAATTAGTATTTAAGTGACTGGCCTCGCTGGTTCCATAGTTGTCAGGATTCCAGTTACATCATTAAAGACAGCTAAGGAACTGCAATCCTGTGAAATACATTAAATTAGTATTTAAGTGACTGGCCTCGCTGGTTCCTAGTAGTCAGGATTCCAGTTACAACATCATTAAAGACAGCTAAGGAACTGCAATCCTGTGAAATACATTAAATTAGTATTTAAGTGACTGGCCTCGCTGGTTCCTAGTTGTCAGGATTCCAGTTACAAGATCATTAAAGACAGCTAAGGAACTGCAATCCTGTGAAATACATTAAATTAGTATTTAAGTGACTGGCCTCGCTGGTTCCTAGTTGTCAGGATTCCAGTTACATGCATTAAAGACAGCTAAGGAACTGCAATCCTGTGAAATACATTAAAGACGCTTAGTATTTAAGTGACTGGCCTCGCTGGTTCCTAGTTGTCAGGATTCCAGTTACATCATTAAAAGACAGCTAAGGAACTGCAATCCTGTGAAATACATTAATTAGTATTTCAGTGACTGGCCTCGCTGGTGGTTCCTAGTTGTCAGGATTCCAGTTACATCATTAAAGACAGCTAAGGAACTGCAATCCTGTGAAATACATTAAATAAGTATTTAAGTGACTGGCCTCGCTGGTTCCTAGTTGTCAGGATTCCAGTTACATCATTAAAGACAGCTAAGGAACTGGAATCCTGTGAAATACATTAAATTAGTTTGATTTAAGTGACTGGCCTCGCTGGTTCCTAGTTGTCAGGATTCCTAGTTACATCATTAAAGACAGCTAAGTAACTGCAATCCTGTGAAATACATTAAATTAGTATTTAAGTGACTGGCCTCGCTGCGTTCCTAGTTGTCAGGATTCCAGTTACATCAGTTAAAGACAGCTAAGGATACTGCGCAATCCTGTGAAATACATTAAATTAGTATTAAGTGACTGGCCTCGCTGGTTCCTAGTTGTCAGGATTCCAGTTACCATCATTAAAGACAGCTAAGGAACTTGCAATCCTGTGAAATACATTAAATTAGTATTTAAGTGGGACTGGCCTCGCTGGTTCCTAGTTGTCAGGATTCCAGTTTTACAATCATTAAAGACAGCTAAGGAACTGCAATCCTGTGAAATACATTAAATTAGTATTTTATGTGACTGGCCTCGCTGTTTCCTAGTTGCAGTTGCCAAGGATTCCAGTTACATCATTAAAGACAGCTAAGGAACTGGAATCCTGTGAAATACATTAAATTAGTATTTAAGGTGGACTGGCCTCTCTGGTTCCTAGTTGTCAGGATTCCAGTTTACATCATTAAAGACAGCTAAGGAACTGGCAGGGTTTTGAGTCCGTGTGAAATACATTAACATTAGTATTTAAGTGACTGGCCTCGCCTGGTTCCTAGTTGTCCGGATTCCAGTTACATCATTCAAGACAGCTAAGGAACTGCAAACCTGTGAAATACATTAAAATTAGTATTTAAGTGACTGGCCTCGCTGGTTCCTAGTTGTCAGGATTCCATTTACATCATTAAAGACATCTAAGGAACTGGAATCCAGTGAAATACATTAAAATTAGTATTTAAGTGACTGGTCTCGCTGGTTCTTAGTTGTCAGGATTCCAGTTCCATCATTAAAAGACAGCTAAGGAACTGCAATCCTGTGAAATACAGTTAATTAGTATTTACGTGACTGGCCTCACTGGTTTCCGTATTTGTCAGGATTCCCAGGTTGACCTCATTAAAGGCATCTCAAGGACTGCAACAATGCCTGTGAAAGTACATTAAATTTAGTATTTAAGTGGACCTATACTCGCTGGTTCCTAGTAGTCAGGATTCCAGTTACATCATTAAAGACAGCTAAGGAACTGGAATCCTGGGAAATACATTAATTAGTATTTAAGTGACTGGCCTCGCTGGTTGCTAGTGTTTTTCAGGATTCCAGTTACACCATCTTACGGACAGCTAAGGAACTGCAATCCTGTGAAATACATTAAAAAATTAGTCTTTAAGTGAACTTGCCTCGCTGTTTCC
>JASPKZ010002276.1:0-50879 GCA_030220185.1 Diploptera punctata | reverse complement strand
TCTACGGACCATGCCACGGCAAAGGACTTTAGTGAGACCCCATGCCGCACGAGCCATCTGGACCACTTTATTTGAGACGTTTGGGCATCTTTGGTCATTTGGTGTCCAAGACCTTTGGATGCAGTAAGCTATGTAGGCCTATACCTATCATTTATATTCAAGTTTCTTGTATAAAAATGTTTAATAAATTATGATGAATAATAATCAGATGAATTTTCAATCCTCCAGAATTTGTCTTCATAAATACAAAAATCACAGAAAAAATGAAGTCATGTTAAAATGTTGCGACATTTAAACTCTAAATATGAGTTTTTGCCACGGAATTGCTGTTCATTACTTTCATGGCACTGAAGTCTTAAAGTTTCTCACAGTAACGGCTACTTCCAATATATATATATATATATATATATATATATATATATATATACAGTAAAATTTGTTCAAAGCGGAATCGCATGGGACTATTTTTTTTCCACATTAGACAAAATTCCGCATTATAAAAACAAAAATTATTAACCAATCTTAGATTATAGAGTACCGTATATGTCTTTTTACCTTGGATTAATTGTAGTTCCTCTGCCGTAGTAGTATAGTATTACGAGCGATTCGACGGTAACACGAGAAAAAAAAACAGTCCGTTTCGTCAGCGTTAAAAATGTCTCTTAGGCCCGTATTCTGAAATGAATGTATGCAGTTTCGATTTCCACTCACTAACTATATTTTCGTCCACATCCTTTGACTTCCCGCAAATTTCATTCCACACTCCATTGTGTCGTCTTTTAAAACTGTACAGCCAACCTGAAGATGCCTTCAAATCGTTATTCTCTAGGGATGTAGCAAGAGTTAGAGCTTGGCTTTGGAGCATCAGTCCCGAAATTTGTAGATTTTTATCGTGCACTTGTAAACACTCCCACATTACTTCCTTGATTTCTTCATTTATTCTTATTTATTATTTATTTATTATTTAGATGTCCTCTTCGTTTGATCGTTTCCTTGCATCCATTCATTCATTGTTTTGTCTTTGTGTTTTAAAATCTCATAAACTTGAGTTTTTCCACATTTAAATTTAGTCATTATTTCGCGTACTGAGAGTTTTTCTTTATCTTCAATCACTTTCACTTTTTTCGTTTAATGACAATGATACATACGATTTAGCCATCTTTATTCCTTAAATTCAGACGCTACCTGTGAATGATACGTACACAATCGGTCTCAGATCTTAAACTAATCAAGATTTTACAGTTATTTTACAGGCTATTGTAAGACAGATGTCACACAACAAATATTTGTTAAACGAAACTGTATTTCGTATAACGGGTGTGCAGTGAGGCCGAAAGAAAAATTCAGATACAGGTAGAAAATCTACTTCACCCGGCGGCAGAAATCTTCCCTTATTGTTATTTCACCTAACGGGAATTAAATGAAGTGGAAACTAATTTATTTCTCTCCCAGTCTTTCCGCCTTATAAACTTTTTTTCAAGAATTGTGTAGAAATATCCTTCCGTTTTCGCGTTGGACATATTCCGTTTTATACAAAATAAATACACGTAATATTACTATTATTTCGCCGGGACCAATAAATTTGTTCACATTGGACAGATTTCCGCATTATTCACGTTCCGAATTAAACAAGTTTTACTGTACATCTACATCGAACCCGCACCTTTGGATCTCGAGGAGGTCATCGAGGCCGACACGTCAATGCAAACAGAATAATTAAAAAAATATTTTGTAACGTTTCCTGTTTTTTTATACTAGGGCATTTGATAAGTAATGACAGTACTTTTGTAAATTGGCGATCCTAGTGGTGACCATTGTAATCTTGTAATATGTTATCGAGTAGTCTTTGTTGTATAAATCTGAAATATTACAAATTTCGATATAGCAATACTTTGTGAATGAAATGTTTCCCACGCCTAATAACGCCCTAAAAAGATGTTCAGTAGAATTTGTTTTGAAGGTGGAATTGGGAAGTACTCGGAACATCCATCAAATTCACCAGTCAGGAGCCCTTGCGACTAGGCGTATAACTTATTCTCAAGGTTCAAAGAACCTCTACGAGGCATTCGATTACAATCAAGAGTTAATATACAGAAAGCCCTAAATTGATCAGATGAGATATATATCCAGAAATGGCGCTGCAGATGGAGTGCATAATCTTCCAAGGATTTGGTAACATATAGTTGACTTGCCGAAGACTATATATGAAGTTCATAATGTCAAAAGTAGATAAGTAATTTTTTGTTATATTATAGCAGTGTTGCCATTACTTATCGAATGCCGTAGTGTACAGCGAAGTATCCAATCTTGAGGTTAATATTAAGATTGGAATATAATGATAGTTATATTTTAAAAAGAATCTCAGGTTTTGTTGCCAACCGTTGTAAAAAAAATACAACTACGTCATTTTGATAGACGTATGTTGTATTCGCCCACGTCATGTTCACTAGAGATTCAGTAGCAAATAACGAAATGCTTCGTTATCTTTACAACTTCCTCTCTCCCCATTTAATTTTAGAGATACATGTATAAAAAAGGGGTTCTCTAACCAAAGTGTGGATACCACAGGTAGCATTGCAGCGAGACCACAGACAGATTGGGGTGAGTGGGGAGTCCATTTATATCAGAGTCGATAACTCCGGCATATAGTTGTGGACTCGCCACCTGAGCTTAATTTGTGATAAACCATAAATGACGGCAAATTCCAATGCAGGCAGCATGCAAATGGAGTATTTAAGCTGTACAATAATGTTTATAATAATAATTAATAATTTATTATTATTATTATTATTATTATTATTATATTATTATTATTATTATTATTATTATTATTATTATATTATTATTATTATTATTATTATTATATTATTATTATTATTATTATTATTATTATTGAAAAAATTAACATTATATATTCAATAGTAGATTATATAAGATACCAGCAATTAAATTGGTATGGGCATGTGCGTCGAATGCAAGAAGAATGATTACCCAGAAAAATATTGGAATGGTGTCCGCCTGGAAGAAGAAGGAAAGGACGGCCTCGAAACTCGTGGATGCAAGAAACAAGAACTGGAATGAGAACAAGAGGACTGGAAGAAATGGAGTGGATGGATAGAGACGAATGGAGAAGGAAAATAAAACTTTAGGCACAGAACAATGTGTGAACATTGAAAATCTGTGTATAAATAAATTATTATTATTATTACTATTATTATTACTACAATTATTATTATTATTATTATTACTATTATTTTTACTATTATTATTATTATTATTATTATTATTATTATTATTATTATTATTATTATTATTATTATTATATATATCTACTTAGAAAATTTGCATTCGCTTCAATGAATTCAATTTACAATATTATTGTCTCTATCTGACAAAAGTGATGTCACAAGCTCTTAGATCTAGGAATTTGCTAGAAACATGGTTTTCTTATCCGAAGACCGAATATAATACAGAAATAGGTAACATTTAAAACTGTCTTTTTAGTTTTATTAATAAGAACATCACATATTTTCACTTTTAATAACAAAAACAATAAAAATATATCTTCAGATTTTTGGAACTTGTGTAATGATTGGTCAAATATGTTATCCGGATTACACTACCTTCATGAATAAGATTTATATATAATTATACAGGTCATCCAATCTTCAGTTGATGGCCTAGAAACTTAAATATTTCACGAGATTTGTAGTTTTTCCTCTCTCTTTCTATCATTCTAGAATAAATAATATATATATTATCCATCCATCCATAGTAATTCTGCCCGAAGGCAGGTCTTTCACTGCAATCATAGCATTTTAATGCTATGCTTGCAGCTTTATTAGGGAATTGTAGGTGTGGCAGCTTCCCGTTGCTTTCCACACCGGTGAAGGATGGTGATGATGATGATGATGATGATAAGGATGATGATGATGATGACAATGATGGCCATATGATATCGGGGACCGTTGGGCCTTAAAGTTTTCCTGACATTTGTCTTACAGGTGAGGAAAAACCCCGATAAAAACCTCACCCAGAAAAACTGCCCCAACCGGGAATCGAACCCGGGCCCGCTGCGTGACAAGGCAGCATGCTACCTCGAGACCACAGCGGTGGACATATAATATTATAAATCACATTAATTTCTCATAGTGAAATTAGACTCAGTTTCTTATATGAGACGTAATAGCCGGTGAAGCCTTATTTTTCCAATTAATTCTCTCTTCCTAATACTCGCTCCTATGAACCGACGTAAATATACTTATTTAAGTTTTTATTTAAAGAGGGATAAAATTAAATTGGAATATATCAACATCGGTATACTATGAGCAAAATACTTATTGATAGTATGATATATCTTCTATTATAGAATTATTATTGTTTGTGTTGAGATAGATATAAAATGTTCCCATAGTAGAGATGATAAGATTATAAAATTTAGCATGTGAAATATGTATTTTTCGCATATGAAGTAAGTATAACAAAAAATCACATGACTTTCACCAAACGATTGATGAGTGCAGTTACAGAAAAGATTTAGAGAAATGAAAAAATCAATATTAACTCTAAATGACTATTTAACTCATGCCCCAAATGGGACTCAATGACCAATCACATTTTAATGAATTTTGATGTACAACCAATCACAGTCGTTTTTCATCTCGATTTTATCAATTTAAAATATCACTTTAAAATCAAGCTCCTCCTTTTTAACATTCTGAATAGGTCAGACCATTATTTTGCAGTGACTGACTCTCTAACAAATATGTTAAATATAACAATTTATATATCAAGATGTAAAAATTCTAAAATGCTTGTGGCTACCAGATTGTATATATAGTCCACGAATGTAACCAGATAGTGCTTGCGGGATAAAATATAAAAACATTTGTAGCAATTAATTATACCACAAAAAAAATAAACTACTGTTTGCACTTTCTTAAACGTATTATTACCAGAAATTCATGTTCCAAAAAAAATGTAATTGACATATTTACATCATAGGACATTAGAATTATTTTTCTCCACTACGGTGTATTCTTACAATATTGCGATCCATGGCAATAAATAATATGATCTGGTTGCAGTAATAAATAAGTGAAACATAACAAACGTTTCTCATTTGCTTTCAAACATCCTCTTTTGCATTAAATGTATAAATATGTTAAAATACTATATTTAAATAATGATTTGTGAATAAACAGCTTAATTTTATTTGTTAAAAAGTCCTAATAAATGCCACTCTTGATTTACAAATTCTCTAGATAGATTGGAAATCACTCGTGGCATTACTTATGAACTTATGATAAATAAAAACCTCGAAGATTTATTTCCATTGAATTGCAAGATATTTAATCTAATATGTGGAAATGCCTACGGGATTGTTTAAACTACAAAATTTGTAAAACAAGTTATAAAAATCACAAAATATATCAAACTATTTTTGACAACATTTGTTTGTAATTCTAAACAAAAAAAGTGAAATGATCCCACTATAGGCCTTACGAGGTTCTTGGGGATTGGGAGGTTAAGGCTCCCTCATTTCTGGACAATCGGTACGATATATCAGGTGGGTTGTAACGTCTCCTTTACACCCAGAACATGCATCTGGTTCTCATTTCCACTAAAGGCTGTGTTGACTCCATGGCTATGGTGTGGCAAAAGTTTAAAAATCCCTACCTGCCGGGACTTGAACCCGCCACTTCCGGCTAGAAGTATATTGCCTTAACCAACTATGCTATGGCGTGCCCCCTGCCGAATAATAGATTCAATAAAATCAACAAGAATACTACTAACTAATTAACTCACTGAAATTATCGAACCCGTAGGTTCATGGTCGCGCGGACATAAACTCTCCACACATCCCTGTCCTGAGTTAATGTTTTCCACTCATCCCTGTATAATCTACACATTACATAGGGCCTACTATACACACACAATTATATCAAATTAAAGGCTATAAATAAGTTTAAATATTTAGGATCTTCTTCTTCTTCTTCCTTCCAAGTATTAGGCCAAGGCCTGTTACGATCCTATAGAAAATTTTCCCTCCAGCGTCTACATTAGTTTGATCCTTCCGGGAAATTCTCGTATAAGACTTGAAACATAATAATAGTCCCTTCGATTGGTTGCTGGCCAAAGGAAGGTAAGACCAGTGATGGAGCTGCCATCTTATAGCCTCTGGTCAGGCTTTTCTGGAGAAGAAAAGAAAATAAAGGAAAGAAGAAATGGAAGAAAGGAAAGACTCCCTAGCCCTCGGATGCCCTAATAGCATCGGGGTCGAAAAAAACAAGAGTTAACCAAGAGAGGTATTTTAGATAAAGTGAGAATTCAACTACAGAAATTGAAACAAGAATAACTGATGGAAGAAGAATCATTGGTTTGTTGAACTCAGTGCTTTGGATAGAAATATAATATACAGAACGAAGAAAACTATATTTCAAGTTGTTGCAAAGCATTTTATAATAATCCGATCCGATTGAGTGTCTTTCCACTTTTCAGCGGTTGCCCTTTTACCAGCCGGCTGCTGGCCCTTCACATCCACATGTGTCAATCACAGAGGTAGATGATCAACAGCCAGTGTAGGGGTGACATGTGGTTAGCGTGTCGAGTCCCCCAGCCGTTATAGCTGGTTCCTCAACCTGGAGCCGCTACTTGTTGTAGCTACCCAATTGCCTCACGATGCTGGGTGGGCACCGGTCCCATACTGGCAGAAATACCATGAGAAAATTTCTTCCTCCATGGAGACTCGAACCAGCGCAAGTCCCGTAGCTCTGCGCCAAGGCTTCCTACCTTAACCGCTCGGCTACGGCGCGGGACATTTTATAATAATAATAATAATAATAATAATAATAATAATAAAATGCTTTATTTTAGCTGGCAGAGTTAAGGCCATAAGGCCTTCTCTTCCACTCAACCAGCGAATAGTAGAATTATATGGGTCCGAAACCTGGACAGTAAGTAGAAAACAAGCCAATAAGCTGTTAGCTGTAGAAATGGATTTTTGGAGGCGATCGACAAGAATTTCAAGAAGGGATAAGTTCAGAAACAGCACAATAAGGGAAATTATGCAAGTTAAAAAAAAACATTGGAAAAAATAGAAGAAAATGTTTGAAATGGTATGCACACATCATAAGAATGAAAGAAGATAGAATACCAAAGAAGATTCTTAATTGGAAAGCTAATGGAAGAAGTGAAAGAGGCAGACCTAGAGATAGTTGGATGGATGGAGTGAGGAGAAGTATGGTAGCTAGAGATCTGAGGGAAGAAGATGCTCTAGACAGGATCCTCTGGCGACAAATCACTTTGGGTTGAAGGGGAAACACTGTATTGTGGAATATTCCTAATTAAAAAAAAAGACAAATAATTCTTATATATAACAACCTTGCAGGAAAACCAGAGGGAAAGCTCCCAGTAGATAGGCTAAGAATGAGATGAGAGAAAAACATTAACAATGATTTGATGGATGTGGATGATTAGAAAACATTAGTCCAGGATACGGTTGTATGGAGAGCTTTTGTCTACTCGGACATGAACCTATGGGTTCGGTAGTGCCAGTGAGTTAGTTAGCACAACACTCCTTGGATAATGCCGGATATTGAAAACAAAAATAAGACACGTTTAAATATATTGTTATGGATAAGACCAGTTTTCATAAATGGATTGCACAATTGCTTGAAATATAAGGAAAGCTACGGAAGAATCACTTTTTAAAGATGATTTTAAATAGAATAAACAAAGTACACCGTGTCCCATTTAAACCTCCCACATTTTAGTTAATCATAACTCAAAGTGTGCGGAATTATGAAATGAGGTTGGTATTAAAAGAAAGAGAAACTCAAAGAATTTTTGTTTTCAATGTTGCAGTTAATTCATCTGTCGCATGTTGGACAATAACGACATAAAACCTCGTTCGCCAGACATCACTCCACTGGACTTCTTCCTCTGGGGGTATGTAAAAGACCGTGTGTTTGCGACTCCAGTACAAGATCTTCATGATTTACGAACCCGTATCCTTGACACAATTGCAAGAGTACCAATAGACATGTTGGTCAGAAAGTGGCACGAAATCGAATACAGACTTGATATTGTTTGTGCTACTAATGGTGCACATATAGAGTTGCTTTAGTGTGTGACAATGAAAATTCTTTGAGTTTCTGTTTCGTTTAATACCGGCCGCATTTCATAATTTCGCATACTTTGTTAGTTATGATTAATTAAAATGTGGGAGGTTTGAATGGGACAACCTGTAGAATACAAATGCCCATTTCCATTCATCTCGAAAGACGAGGTAGACTCGCCGGCAGTTAAATGGCCTTCAACTCAGAAGACGATGTAAACTCGCTTAACCCTGCTGTTATATATTTTGCAAAATTATGTACATCCCTTGGCAGGGTAATCTTTTGTTAACATTTATGAATAGTAGAGGAATGTGTTTTGCCTTCAACCTCATTCTGATCTCTAGTACCGTTATATTTTGTTTGTTTTGGATGTCGGAAAAGACAATATAATGTACGGTAACTTTAATCCGGCTTCTGAGAAAATACATTGAGCATTTAAACCTGAAGTGAATGGGTTAAGTATATCACAGATGGCAGCTATTCATAAAGCTCTGAATGGGACTAGTTTTGGAACTACACTCCTGGACGGTAGTTTTTATCACTAAGTCAGTACAGGCCTGAAGAATTTCAATCAGAATGGATTAAATGTCAGCAATTAATATTCAACAATATAAAAGAAGGACAACTTGCGAATCATTTGGATGACGATCGAGGAAATCTGAGAATGTATTTCCATAAATAATATGCAAGTCGCAAATAAGGTGACTTAGTCTAGTAATCACGAGATTATGCAATTAAATCATTGCCCATTTGTACTGAATAAACCTTACATTACAGCGAGTTTGATTCTGAAGGACTTTATCTCAATATCCATCCATCCAAAGTAATTCTACCCGAGGGCAGGTCTTTCAATGCAATCATAGCATTTTCATGCTATGCTTTGCAGCTTTACTAGGGAATTGTAGGTGTGGTAGCTTCCCGTTGCTTTTCACACTGGTGAAGGATGATGATGATGATGATGGCCATATGACTTCGGGGACCGTTTGTATCTCAATATAAATCTGCGAAATCGAGATATTTAAGTGCATAAACTTGGTGCATGCATATTAGTGGCTGTATGCAAGACAAACATGGGGACATCTGTAATACACAAAAGTGACCAAACACAAACGCTTCCCTGTCGTGCACACTAACTTAGTATCAAAATAGCGTAAAATATTCAAATTAATCTTACTTTTATGGATACAACAATAGTGTAGTTTAATGAAAAATGTTATGCTAAAACAATACTATGCAGAAGTAAAAAAAAAAATCAGATAAGACATATTCGACTACCGGGGATTCATCCCAGGGTTCATGATACAGACGACAGTAGGTAACAAATTAGGGTGACGTATTTTTTTACAATTTACCCAATCACATTCCGATATCTTCACATGAAGATCTAGTGGAACAGAAGACCTTATGATCTTAACTCCATCAAATAAAATAAAGCATTATGATTGTTGTTATTAAATTATTATAATTATTAATTATTATTATTACTATTTTATTACTATAATTATTATTAATAAATCGGCCGCGGTCGAAGGATTTTTTTAGGATGGAAAAATCCAAGGAGCAAGTCCTCCGGGAGGGACTTCAAGGCGTGGGGTCCCAAGTCTAGAGATTTTCAGGCTCGTTAAAGATCCTTAAGCCTGAATGAAAAGGCCTCTAAGCAAAATTTACCGAATTTTCCCGTCCTAGTACTACCTTGGTTTCCTACATGTCAGTATGAGGCGGAACGCTGACCACGGACCACTCAGATGACATCTATATGAAAACAACAACAATTTAGTATGGTTCAAATTCTTCCCTGTAGGGGGAGAACGCCTAAATCTCTATTAAGGGAAACATGTGCTTACATGATACAAGATTACTATTATAGAGGACAAATAAAAATCGGCGGACAAGTTCATCACAATGATACATTCTGCAAGAAATTAGGTGATTTTATATTAAGGATTTTTTACGAAAATGAATTTCAAATATTAACGAAAATGCTGTTCCATCAGTATACTTTTTCCTGAAAACAGTATCGACATTGCTATCATATAGTTTGTATGCAAACCCCCTAGCTGTTTAAGTACTTATCCAAACTCCAGCAGGCCTATCATTTTTAGTGATATGTATTACCTATCAATTCATTATATTCAATTAAACAGTGTTGCAGCTTTGTATCAAAAGTTACGTCTCAAATTTAAAAACTACCATATAATATTGTTATAGTTACAAGAATTGCATGTTTTCTACAATCAGAATAACTAGAATTTATTAACAAACATACTACAGTGTCATTTCCGCATACGGTCGCGCACATGATTAGACTTGTATCATCTATCAGTGTCAAATTGTCTGTGAGTTCTTCCAATTATAGTGAATTTTTGCTACCATATTGAGCAATCATTGAAATATATAAGGGTTTAGTTTATTTTACTTATTGGGTATGTCCGTTTTTTCTGACAGTTGTAATTTAACGTGTTAATATAATGAGATAGGGAGCTTATATTATCTTTATATATATATATATATATATATATATATATATATATATTTGTGGGTGGGTATGTGTGTGTGTGTCTAAGACAACATAAGTCAATATCCTATTAATTGTTCTAGTGACTCGAATATTGATAAAAGCGTCAGTTGGTACTTCAGGTTCTAGGTATCGGTTTGAAATCTACAATTTACACCGAATACAATGTAACAAAATATTGAATCCACTGAGATAGAAATATAATTATGTGCCAGTCCTTGCACTTTTCTGGATATCAAACAAATTTTATAAGCATATTTTATTTATATTATAGCTCAATGCTGCTAACCCGGCATTTAAGAAATAATACTAGTATTTTAAAATGCCCAGTCCAAGTTATCCCTTCCTGGGTTTGGCTATATCTTAGTCGCATTTAAAAATGGTCAATATTACAAACAACGTCATAGGTACAATGTGTATAGGCATTTGCTTTCTGCTTCATCCTAAATATAAGACAGGAAACGTATTCGTCTATATCAAATATACCGTAAACATGTACCTACCTATTTTTAAATTACATATCGAAGAAATTACAAAAAAAACACTCTATGCCTAATATGTTGAATAAATGTTATACAGTGTTTTATCATCATCAACAACAACAAGGATTAGGCCCAATGGCCTGTTCCGATCTCATTATAGGTCGAATTGGTCCTTCCATCTCTTCAATGGTCTTCCCAACGTTCTTCTCCCTTTTGGTTTATAATTATACATTCTTCTTGGTATGCGCTGTTCATTCATTCGTAATACGTGCTGAAGATAAGCATTTTGATAATATGTTATTCTTTCGCAGAGATTAAATATATTAAGTTCTGTTCTTATATCTTCGTTGTTCTTTTTATCGGTCCTTTGGTATCCTGTTATTGCTCTCAACATCTTCATTTCAGCAGCCTCTATTTGTTTACTATCTGCCTTTGTTAATGTCCAGGTTTCACATCCATATATAAAAGATGGAACTGTCAATATTCGTAAAACTTCAAAATAGTTTCTTTTCTAGTCTTATTCAATAAAGTGCGTTTAATTGTGCCACATAGATAATTGAATCGTTGTATTTTAGTGTGTTTATCCAAATTTCTGTCATTGCCTAAATGACAACCCAAATAATTAAAATTCTGAACTTGGTCTATAATTACATTGTTTATCACTATTTTTGTTCTTATTGCACATTTTCCTTTCAGAGCTAATATTTTTGTTTTAAATACCAATATATCTCCATAGTATCATCACATTTTCCTTTCAGAGCTAATATTTTTGTTTTAAATACCAATATATCTCCATTTTTTTAAATACCAATATATCTCCATAGTATCATCACATTTTCCTTTCAGAGCTAATATTTTTGTTTTAAATACCAATATATCTCCATAGTATCATCACATTTTCCTTTCAGAGCTAATATTTTTGTTTTAAATACCAATATACCTCCATGGTATCACCACACTTTCCTTTCAGAGCTAATATTTTTGTTTTAAATACCAATATATCTCCATAGTATCATCACATTTTCCTTTCAGAGCTAATATTTTTGTTTAAATACCAATATATCTCCATTTTTTTTAAATACCAATATATCTCCATAGTATCATCACATTTTCCTTTCAGAGCTAATATTTTTGTTTTAAATACCAATATATCTCCATAGTATCATCACATTTTCCTTTCAGAGCTAATATTTTTGTTTTAAATACCAATATATCTCCATGGTATCACCACACTTTCCTTTCAGAGCTAATATTTTTGTTTTAAATACCAATATATCTCCATAGTATCATCACATTTTCCTTTCAGAGCTAATATTTTTGTTTTAAATACCAATATATCTCCATAGTATCATCACATTTTCCTTTCAGAGCTAATATTTTTGTTTAAATACCAATATATCTCCATAGTATCATCACATTTTCCTTTCAGAGCTAATATTTTTGTTTTAAATACCAATATATCTCCATAGTATCATCACATACCAATATATCTCCATAGTATCATCACATTTTCCTTTCAGAGCTAATATTTTTGTTTTAAATACCAATATATCTCCATAGTATCATCACATTTTCCTTTCAGAGCTAATATTTTTGTTTTAAATACCAATATATCTCCATAGTATCATCAATTAGGAACTTACATATTGGACTTCGCTATATAGGTAAACTTCACTCACCTGAAACAAAAAAATAAAGAATTGGTTAGTTCCATAAGCACAGCTGTAATATTAACTAACCATAAATATTCTATATACTAGAAAATAATTATTATTCATTAAGAGATATACACAGAAATATACATTTTACGTTTATAATGAACAATATTATAGAAGATTGCAAACGCTCTAATAGTGTATCTTAATATAAAAAAAGTCTATAGGCTACAATAGTAGATGGTATAAGAGAGTAATCTCGGCTTTTATTTTAATTTAACACCCCATGCATAAGCCGAACCTAAGGGTTTGATAGTGCCAGTTAGTTAGTACAATATATCCAAGGATCCAAGACTATCTGAAGTGATTATTGTCATTGGCTAGCCACATAGCAATGTTAAATAGTTTTCGTGCTATCAGTTTTATTCATATTTTATTACTTATAAGCGCGGAAGTTGTTACGATACTCAACTAGGAGTCCGTTTAGACCTCTTTAAAAAAAATATATATATATATCTGATATAATTTGGAATCGAAGCCTAGAGTGAGTATTATATTTGCTCTTTAACCCTTAGATTAAAAATGTATCCTAAAAGATACATCATTTGGTTTAATTCATGTAATAATTTTAATAAAAACAGATGAAACTAACGAGAAATAAATTTCACAATGTACCTAAAAATAACAGTTAGGCACCATTTCGTTTTCACTGCGGTCCGCCACATTTAAACAACTGACACGAGAAATAAGTCAAGAAATGTTTAGTTATAAATTTGTCTGAAAATATTATTTTCAATTGTATGTTTATTCCTATTTCCAGCGCTCGCTTTTAACTATGCATGTTCAAGAATATTTTTAAAAATCAAGCCGTTTAGTAATATTATTTTAGAAGCTTTTGGTAATCTTATTTTAGGTGATGCTTCCTTCCGATACAGTTTAATATAATTTGAAAGGACCAGCAAGCAAACCTATATATAGTGACTCCAACCATTGAACTAACTCGATAAAAGTTTGGTAATTGTGGGAAGAGTCGCGCCTCATATGATCGAGTTTGAATGAAGAAGAAAAGGGGAATGGGAGGTAATCTCAACGATAATCCGGTTATCCCTTCCATATTTCCCTCCTTTTCGGTTTCTTTCCACGACACATAACTGGCGTACTGTACCACAATAAACTCTACGTAGTTCTGAATGAACGAATCTATTTGTAGAAAATCTATTGTTAATAAAGCAGGAGGTATATTTTCTCCTCAATATTAGGATCAAATTTAGGTCTGCTTTTCCAGAGCAAGATTAGAATTTTATTTTACAAAAAAGCTCTGTTTTGATGTGTATATCAATACAGCATTTATTCATGCAAATGTAACTGTGTTCCCATCATCAAACTTATATTCGCACATCTCAATACTTCAAATTTCAATGATTGTTTGTATTATGCATATTTTTTATTTTTTAAACATAACCATGAATAATGCGCGCTCTAAGCGTAATACTAAACTGCCGGAACAATATTAAAATAAGGGAATGAACAAAAATCCCAAACCAAGCGCTTTATAGCTTGTAGCAGAAGGTCAGTAGGATGACTAAGTCCTTAACAGATCTAGTGGTCACATGTTTTCTCTGTACATTATTTTAATTAACGTTTGAATTAATATTTTACCGTTGCTCTTAGAATTTGAAGGAAAGAGAACCTATGGGCCACATTTACATAAATCGGAAATATTTTCGTCTGGACATAAAGTCCTGACCGCCAAATAATCGTTATCAATAATACAACAATTCATTGCTTTATTAAGGGGACAAGCTAACGAATATTGAGAATAAAATGATTAGGAAAATGTTTCGATCAAAAAGAGGATGGAGAAAACCAAATACTGTAATAGTGGGCTACATGATGGGTATGGGAAGCCAGATGTAATAAGAACAGTTAAGTCCAGTAGACAATTATGGACAGGTCATGTGACATGAATGAGAATGGAAGAAGGGGATGTAAACTTTTTGTAGGAAAACCGTAGGGAAAAAGCCCAGAAAAGTAGGCCAAGAATGAAATGGGTGAATAAAATTAACCATGTTTTGGGGGACGTGAATTTAACAGGTAATGTTTGGAAAATATTAGCCCTGGATGTTTAGAGTTGATGTTAGCGCGGTTATGAACCTCCCGACTCGATAGAGCCAGTAAGTTGGTTAATAACAGTTATACAGGGTGTTCCATACCTCTTGTGTTACATCAATCCAAAATGTAGAGTCCATACAGCCTATTTTGAGATAGCGAATTACTGGTCAGAAATACTAACTTGAATCTTCACAAGATATTGAATCATTAATAAGAGTATGAGAAATATTTGTGTAAGTTGTTGCATTGTTTGCAATTATAAACAACTTTTAACTCGTAGTAATTCAATTCTGGAAATGCGTGCTATTATGCATTGCAGAGACTTTAGATGTCCCGACTCCTTTCAAAAAAACGTTAAACTGAAAATATATAAAACTATTATTCTATCCGTTATATTATAGGCCTATGGGTGCGAAACATTGACTCTTACTTTAAGGGAGGAAATGAGATTACGAGTTTTTGAGAATAAAGTTCTTAGGAAATTGTGTTTAGACTAAAGAGAGATGAGCAGACAGGTGAATGGAGAAGAATACATAACAATGAACTACATGGTCTTTATAGGAAGCCAGATATAATAAGAACAGTTAAATCCCGTAGACTGCGATGGGCAGGACATGTTGCGCGAATGGGGAATGAAAGACGTGCATGGAAGCTTCATGTAAGAAAGCCAGAGGGAAAACGCCCAGTTGGTAGACCAAGAATGAGGAGGGAGAACAACATTAACTATGATTTGAGGGAAGTAGATTATACAGGGAATGATTGGAAAGCATTAGCTCAGGATAGGGATGTATGGAGAGCTTATGTCTGCGCGGCCATGAACCTACGGTTTCGATAGTGCCAGTGAGTAAGTAAGTAAGTAAGTAATAATTGAAAGTGGCGACCAGCAACATGATCAGTCATTACGTTCAATATCAAATATCCACTACATTTCTGTCCATTCTCAAACATCCCTGGTGTGTTCTGTACTCATCATATTTAAAATTAAAATTTGTCTAATCGAAAGTTAAAGTGGATATAAAAAAATTACTTATGTTACCTTGACAACGGTAGTCTTATCCACTTCAATCTTCAACTAGACGATGTGTTCAATGCATATTGATATTCCTGAAATCTTGCTCATTCGTTGAAGGAATCACGACATCCAAAACACGCAGTTGACTAGAGATTATAATTCTTAAAATATATAAAGTACTAGAAGTCCCGGCCACGAGTTGTTGTGGCTAAGGTATGCGTTAAAAATTTTAATTAAGTTGCTGTCTTTCAGCCAGATTATTAAAACTAATACTTACACACGAAATTCATAATATTGAAAATAAAATAAACACTGAACACACTTAAATGATGAAATAATCAATATTTGTAATTCAATTAAAATTCGCGGTTGTAACAAAAAGCACAGTCATCTGGATCTCTCTTTGTTAAATAATACACCAATTACCTTACACCGCCATCTGTTAGAATCGTAAGGAACTCACAGATAATTACACCGCCATCTGTTAGAATCGTATGGAACTCACAGATAATTATAACTCTTTGTTAAATAATAAACAAATAATTTGCAATAAAAAATAATGCGATTATAAATTTAGTTATAAACTACCCTAAGTTTCAAGTTGGATCAAACTGCACATAGTGTGCAAAATTTTATTAAAATCGGTTCAGTAATTTAGGATTCCATCGCGGACAAACAACGTGAGACGAAATGTTTATATATTAAGAAGATTGTGTTCTGTTTCTTCTATTATATAATAATGATTTTTTTCCAAATTGTACTAATAACTGCTTAATTTAAAATACATGTATTAATGTAATCTCTCTCAAAATTTAGGATGACTACATTGTTCATTAACCATTCACAGAAGTATGCGTGGTTTAAACAGAGATCTTAAAGCAATGATTCATCAATAATATAAAGACAATTATATTATGTCAAAGGGAAGAGAAACTGGAAGGGGGGTAAGGCAAGGATGTCCTCTATCACCTACACTTTTCAACATGTACCTGGAAGACCTAATGAAGAACTGTTTCAGCAATACGGAGGCGTAAACATGGGAGGAAGAAGAATAAAGTGCATAAGATTTGCTGATGATATGGCTTTGCTAGCAGAAGATGCAATGACACTGAGGAACATGCTGATGGAGATAAATGATAAGTGCGAGGATTATGGGATGAAAACAAATATAAATAAGACGACGGCCATGATTATAGGAAAGAAACCAAGGAAGATAAAAATGAGGATTAAAGATGAGTCCATTGAGCAAGTGGAGAGCTTCAAATACTTGGATTGTACTATCAGTAGTAACATGAACTGCGGTCAAGAAGTAAAGCAGAGGATAACAATGGCAAAAGAAGCTTACAACAAGAAGAGATGCATTTTCTGCGGACATTTGGCAAAAGAATTACGGAAGAGGCTAGTGAAGTGCTTTGTGTGGAGTGTAGCATTGTATGGTGCAGAGACTTGGACATTACGACGGAATGAGTAAAAGCGACTGGACGCTTTTGAGATGTGAATATGGAGAAGAATGGAACGTATAAAATGGACAGACAAAGTAAGAAATAAAGATATGCTAGACAGAGTGGGCGAAAGAAGAACAATGCTGGAACTCATAAAGAAGAGGAAAAGAAATTGGATTGGCCACTGGCTAAGAAGAAACTGCCTGCTGAAGGATGCCCTAGAAGGAATGGTCAACGGAAAGAAAGTTAGAGGCAGAAAAAGACATCAGATGATAGACTATATTAAACTAAATGGTTTGTATGCAGATACAAAAAGGAAAGCTGAGTTAAGGAAAGAGTGGAGAATGCTGAGTTTGCAGTGAAAGACCTGCTCTTGAGCAGAACACTATGTATTAATGAATGAATATTTACATCAAGTGTATTGTAAAATGAATCATCCACCTTTAATTGAGAGTGGCCAAGGATTCCAGAAATTTAAACAATGAGTTTTTAAGAAGAAATATGTTTTTTTCTGGTGCTGGAATCTTGATATATGTGAATGTACACGTATTGATTAACAACAAACAAATAATATCATTTAATTTGAAGCGAATCTTTGAAAATATTAGACCTATCTAATTTCAGAGAATTGATTTGTAAAGTTTTCGGAATTCTAGTAATGAACACTTTAGAGTCAGATAATTTGGCTAAAATTTGCCAGAGAAAAAGAAAGTGGCACGTCGAAATGTGCTGACAAAAATGGAATGACAGGATTCTTTGAAGTCTACAGATTTAATTCCTTGATATCTACATAGCCTGGATGCTGTGTCTATCCTAATAATAGGATCAATACTAGGCGTTTTATGTTATTCCTCTGTATGGACATCAAAATATATAAATATATAATATATATATATATATATATATATATATATATATATATATATATTATACTTGGCGTAAAAGCTGATGAACCCCTGATCGACTAAGCCAAACTAGATTTTTAATCAACCGACCAGGGTATTTTATGGTCAATGCTCTGAAATCTGTGGAGCCAACATTAATTCTTCCAGGATTTGGAATAATTTGCACTAATTTGATATAAAAAATGGCATGTCGAAAGAAGGTATAAAATGTATTCAGATAAGATTCACCATTAATAACTATATCTTTCCTTTCACGGTGTTTGAGAGATTTCAAAAACTGCATAAGGGAATTAGAACGGGTGTATAGCCGTATGTACAACTTGACTTCTACCTTTACTGTAAGATTGTTCAATACACAGGTCTGGCACGTTTCCCCAACACCAAGTTCCAATTCGCTCATTAAATATGCAAGCCATCTGTTGCTGTGGTAATTGAAACTGATGATCGATACTGCTCGAAATCGACTGTAACAATTATTCGTGTTTTTTTTTTCTCTCTTTTCAGTTTATCTAGTTAAAGTAGCTGAACTTAATAGACTACTGGATCTATCTATAATACTCTCACAATTATATTTAATTGTCCAATAGTTTCTGATATCTTGTTGTATCTTGAGAACGCTTCTCACTCTAACTTCAAATATTCGAGGCATTACTAATTGCAATATACGGTAATAATACAGCACAATGATTGTTATAGATATCAAATTAATTATCTAATATTTTTCTGATTTCCCATAACACAATTAGGTCTACATAATTTTCGTCTTTTTATTTTACCTGCAAAATTTGGATAAGGAGAAGAAATTAGGGAAATTTCAGCAGATAAGTGGTTGAAGAAGAAGATATTTGAGAAATAAGACCACAAGAGAAACTAAATCGAAATGTTACAAAATACTGTAGTAGCCGTTCCAACGTTAACATACGGGTCCTAAGACTTTGTCTTTAACAATCTCTGACAAAAATAAAATGTGATTTCTGAGATCCGTTGCAGGTGTATCTTTAAGAGACCAAGGGAAGTCAAGATATCAGAGATGAATTACAAATATATAATATAAACGAGAGAATATACAAAAATAAGTGTAAATTATTTGAACATGTACAAAGAATGCCAAACAATCGTTTATTAAAACAGATGCTTTATTATAAACCTCAAGACGGAAGAAATTTAGGAAGACCAAAACAACGTTGGAAGGACGACCTGTAACATATTGTGCAGCGGGAAGCGAAATATGATGATGATGATGACGATTATTAATTTTACTTTTTTAATGTGAATCGGGAATTATATACAATTTTTAAATGCTTCATGAAAATTTATAATACGTTTATTTGAAGGGTACAGGGAAAAAGCAAGTATCTAAGTCACCTTCTCCTTGAAACATAATTTTAATTATACAACATACATACTTCCATACCTATATGGTATGTACGATAGTGCTTTCCATGGAGAATCTAAGGATACCTCAAACTCAATTTCGACAAAAGTGACTTATTTGGTTCTTTCCCTGTGGTATTCAGTTTTAAAATACAAGTTAAGAATTAGGATTGTTAAAATCATATATTTTATGATGATCAACACCATTAGTTTTGACGAAAAAAAGTAGTGTAAATTAAAGAGGCTTTGTCATGATATATATCGCACTAAGAATTATAAGTTTAGACGAAAAGAAGTAAATAAACAATGTAAATTAAGGAGGTTCTGTCATGATGTTTCGCACTCTAAGAATTTTATAGTAGTCGCATTTATTATTTGTTCATCGCCATGACTTGGTCGATAGAATCTTTGCCCTGAACTCCAGCGGTCCGATTTAGATTCCCGGGGAGAGAGAATTTTAAATCTCCAGCTTCGGTCTGGGCATTTCCCTTCATATTTTGCGTTATCATCGGCAGCAATCTTGACATCATAGAAGATCCTCCAACAGATACTTTCTAATGTGTGGCCCAGACTTCTTACACCTTGCTTCCATATTTAGGTCACAAATTAATAAGAAATGCATGTCATATGTTTAATGCCCTTGCCTTTTGGTGATCGCGATTGGCCTCAAAGTTTGAGAGAAAACTTAAATTTTTAGTTTCTCGTGATTTTTGTACCAGGGATTCCTTTCATGGTCCTAGTTATGGTTAAAAATTGTTAGAAGAAAATGAGAATATTATAATGTTGAGGTAATAAGTTCCACACCAATGAACCTTTGGTCGAATAGTTAGTATCTGAAAGATTTCGAGTTTGTTTTCCGGCTATATATATATATATATATATATATATATATATATATACATACATACATACATACATACATACATACATAACACCAGAGTCCACCGCTGTGGTCTCGGGGTAGCGTTCTGCCTTGTCACGCAGCGGGCCCGGGTTTGATCCCCGGTCGGGGCAGTTTTTCTGGGTGAGGTTTTTATCGGGGTTTTTCCTCACCTGTTAGACAAATGTCAGGAAAACTTTAAGGCCCAAACGATCCTCGAAATCATATGGCCATCATCAACATCCTTATCATTATCATCATCATCCTTCACCGGTGTGGAAAGCAACGGGAAGCTACCATACCTAAAATTCCCTAGTAAAGCTGCAAGCAGAGCATGCAAATGCTATGATTGCAGTGAAGGTCCTGCCCTCGGGCAGAATTACTATGGATGGATGGATATATACAGAGTGAATTTTAATTACACCGACAAACTGCAGGGACTGATTCCCTGACTGGAAATGGAGGGAAAAAATGGTCCTATTAATAAGTGTACATAAATGCATTGTTGCCACGGTAGATGGCACTAACGAATGGCATTATTCTCTCGGCCTTGTTGCATGGCCTGCTAGATCACCGGACTTAAATCCCCCTGAATTTTTACTTCTGGGGCATCTGAAAAGCGTTGTGTATGCTGGACCAGTTCCTGATGTGCATACCCTTCAACAGCGTGTCCACGTCGCCTGTGACGCTATTCGAAGAGTGGCCGGAACATGCGAAAGAGTGGGGCAATCCATGATATGTCGTGTGAACGCGTGCATTGTATCCCATGGAGGCCACGTTGAACATCTGATGTGACGTGGATGCGATTATGCTATGTACTGTGTGCCGGGACGATTTGTTGTCGTTGCACGCACATCGTTCATTCCTGGACATATGTTTATAGGACCTTTTTTTCCTTCATTTCCAGTCATAAATCAATCCCTGCAGTTTGACGGTGTAATTACCGTTCACCCTGTATATACATGAAGATAATGCCAAAACTTTTTAGCAGAATTTCAGAAAAAAACGAAATAACCATTACAACTTTTCAAAATACACTCGTATACATTTTTCTATTCTTTGAAATCACTTAGAAAATGCCTCAGTCCAAACTTCTTTGGGAATTTCATTTAGGGCAATATTCTAAGCTTCAATGGTGTCTTGAAGACATAGAGATTCTTTATTCCTTGCTTCTTTTAGAATCTCTATGTGTTCTCTTAGAATCTCCTTGAAGACATAGAGATTCTAATAGAAGCAAGGAATAAAGACCTATTCAACGTGAACATAACCGCAGACATAAAACCGTTATACAACCTATATAACGCCATCAGTTCCAGTTAAAACGCATAAGATGAAACATTGTTTTCGAAAAGCCTCCATATTAGAATAACTTGAAGAAGTTTAATAATTTAGCAGAGGACGACTGACTTACCAGGTAAAAATTATATATTTAAGAGTATTTTCCATCGTAGAATTCTTGCAGAAATTTCATAATGCTTTCTCCTCTTTCTGCTTTTGTTTATTCTAACTATAATGAATGGAATTGTTCATGGCAAATTCTAATTTATAACCGTAAACATCCATACTATTGCCAGATTTCTGCTTCACCCTTCCCCAAATAGTTCAACATTTAAACTGAACCATATTAACATCTGTTTTGAAATAATTTAATTTCGTAGCAAACTCTTTTTTTTATTTATCTAACTACTATCATACTGTTTAATATGCAATAGCCCGTTTTTAACAAAAAAGATATATCTCCGGAACTGTAGTAATTAAAACAAGAGATTTATCATAGTTATTAAGGTACAAATGAACTCTCTCTCTCTCTCTCTCTCTCTCTCTCCTCTCTCTCTCTCTCTCTCTCTCTCTCTATCTATCTATCTATCTATCTACTATCTATCTATCTCTTTCTGAGCATATTCCTGACAATTTTATATATAGACTTTCCGGCTTAAGAAAAATTTACAGAGATATTTGAACCTATCTATATAAATATATATTCAATTCACTCATTCCATTTGTTAAACGTTGCTCAATCATTTTTATTTAAACAGTTTAGTTTACATTTAAAACGCTGCCTCAAATTGCTACAAAAAATACATACATTCCAATCGAAACATTTCATATTATGTGAGGAATGTTAATTCCGACATAACTTTATTGAAAACGCGGTTACAAAAGAATTGTATTAAAATAAAATAAAAAATGGTGTAAGTTCTTTTGTTCAAATGTAATTATAATTTAATAATGATGCAATTATTTTCAGTAGACATAATATTAATGAGTTATTAGAAATGAATTAACAGTAAATAAATGTCCGAATATTTATCGATTATACTTTCTAATTTAACCAGATATCAACTCATCATAACATCCCTCCAAAGAATGGCAGTACTAATAGCCGTTTCTGACATCTATGTATGCGATGCATTCATACCGACAGCAGAAGATGCTATGCATAAATATTCAGTGGCGAACTGTTTGGCATGGAAATCCATTAACTTACGAAATAATTCACCACCGAGTCGGCGAACACCGGTTAAGAACTAAAATTTAACTCATAAAACGTATCAGTGATGAATAATCGGAGTTAGAAAATTCAAGAGTCACTCGCGATTGTTAGATATCACTCATATATTAACAAATAACTAGTAGAATAAATTAAATTCTAAGTTAATTGATTTTTTTAAATTTTATTATAAGTAATAATCGAGAATTATTGTGATAAAATCTTGCCAGCTGATTATTTAACGCGTACAATTTATTTGTAGTGCAGATAAAATAAATTATTACTTCACCTCATTAATTCCCGAGTTCTTATTAACCCCCTTTATATTTATCCCTGTATTCTCCGACTCTAGATTTCACACCTCTATGACTAAAACTTCTGTATTATTACTTCAATTTTTACAGTAAATAATAAAAAGTCACATGAAACAATGTTAATAATAAAAGTAAGTTTCTGAGATAGGCATATATTGCTGATTTTCTATGAATAGTATATTGAAATTCAATTCCTGTTTTCGTCACCATGGACCGCTCTCTATGAACCGACTAGAGAGACCATATAATAAATCCCTATCAAATCAACAGCAGTAGTTTTCAGAAATACTTTATATATGCATAATATAAATGGGCAGTTAATAACATATGTGGGAAATTGTGAAGAAGTAGCTCAGTTCGAATACTTAGGAACACTAATTGAAAAAAAGCATGAGGTGCAGAAGGAAATTGAATGTAAGCTAAACATTAGAAGTTCCGCGCCTAAGCCGAGTGGTTAAGGTAGGATGCCTTGGCGCAAAGCTACGGGACTTGCGCTGGTTCGGGTCTCCATGAGGGAAGACATTTTCTCGTGGGACCGGTGCCCATCCTGCATCGTGAGGCAACAATGAGTAGCGGCTCCATGTTGAGAAGACCAGCTATAAAGTCCGGGTGACCCGACATGCGACCACATGTCACCCCTACACTGGCAGGATGATCATCTACCTCTGTGATGAACACATGTGGATGTGAGGCCAGCAGCCGGATTTTAGATAAAGGGCTTTCTAGGCCTGTTGCGCCATGGCATTTTTTCAACTTAAAAAAGGCATCCTATTTTGTGTTACAGGGATTCTTTTACCTGAACTACTCTAAAAAACGTTAGACTAAAATACATAAAAGGTTATTATTCCAGTCTATATCGATGCAAAACACACTTTATTACTTCATGAGAGGAGAAAATATTGAAAGTATTTGAGAATAAATTCTTACAAAAATGTGTGGACGAAAAGAGACAGAAAAGTGAATTGATACTCTGCATAACAAAGAGTCTCTTAGACTGCGAAGGAAGGACATATAGGAAGAATGGGGAATGAAAAAGTGTCAGAAAAGCTCCCAGTATCAAGGCCAAGAATGAAATGGGGAAATAACATTAACAATTATTTAAGGGAAATTAATTATACAGGGGGCGATTGGGATAGGGATATATGGAGAGATTATGTCCGTGCGGCGATGAACCTCTAGATTCGATAATACCAGTGAGTTATCAGTTTTCAATATTTCTGAGAACGTTGTATGGTATATATTTTCTTATAAGATGAGGAACCGCCGCTCCCAAAATATCTGCAATGCAAAATCATTCCAAATTATTTGCAAACCCATTTGTGTAACCTACCATGATCAACACTTAGTGTATAATTTCTTTCATTTATATTCTGATTCAAATTCTAGCACACATGTTAGCTCGTTCGGTTTTGGAAAACATATTATACCAGGTAATTGCTGTAATCAGCTTGCAGAACAGTTTTATTACCGGTCGTAAAAAGATAATATTTTCTGTCCTTTATGAATGTCTTCGTGTTATAAAATTTGCTAAACGTATTATGTAATTAAGGCATGTGCTTCTGTAAAGTAGATCACCGCTATGACTTAGGAGGAACGTTGTTTTTTCTCATGCATATGTCTGAACCCGTAGGTTCATGACCGCGCGGATATAAACTCTCCATACATCCCTATCCGAAGCTTTTCCAATCATCCCCTATATAAACTACTTCCCTCAAATCATGGTTAATATTATTCTCCCACCACATTCTTGGTCTACCAACTATGCGTTTTCCCTCTGGTTTTCCTATAAGAATATTCCATGCAATTCTTTCAGTCCCCATTCCTCATTCCTGCCCATCACAGTGTAGGAGACTTACTTATTATGTCTGATTTCCTATAAACTTTATGTAGCCCACTGTTAACAATTCTACTCCATTCACCTGTCTGTTCATCTATCTTTGGTCCAAAAATATTTCTAAGAAATACTCAATCTCCTTTCCTCCCTTAACGTAAAAGTCTATGACCAATCATATTCATACAAATTAAGTAAACGACACTAGAATCATCTAGTTCACAACAAAATAATAGTTTCATCAAATAGATTGTATTTAAGTGAGGGTTCAAATGTACAATGTATAGCATTCTGAATTGTTATCAGAATCAGACCAGGTATCTTAATATTCGATGGAGCGTTGATAAAGATCTCTAACAGGAGTAAATTATAAGGACGAGAGTACCGAACAAGAAATGCAGTAAATACGCATTTGTGAGACCGATATTAGTACGTATGAGGAAAGGATTTTTAGGTACTAATTGTAAAGAATGCAACATAGATTAGTATAATGTTTATGAAAATGGAACATTATTTCTTTCTTAATTTTAAAGTAACATGTGTAATATGAAAGTAACATCGTTAGATCCTCCCGAAAAGTGTATTGAGAAATATTTATTAAATTATATTATAAAACAGTAAAAGTGATCTGACTTCAGACCTTAGGAGGCCCTTGGGGTAGTAGGAGGTTGAGGCTCCCACCTTTTCTAGACAATCTACACTAGGTGCCAGCCTGCGTAACAGCCACCTTTACCCCTAGAACAAACATACGATGCTCATAGATTGAGGCTTAAGTCGACCTCAGGATCATGGTGATACCAAGTATAAAAAAATTGACTCCCAGAATTCAAATCTCTGACCTTCCGGCTTGTAGCTTATCGGCTTAAGCGACTATGGGTTCCTCAATAACACTGTATAAATATTATCTTTATATGATTGAAGAAAAAAATATTTATTATTCATTATCCTATGTTTCAATCTTAACTTTTAGCACCTAAAAATCCGCTTCCTACGGCGTGACCGCAGTTAACGAGAGAAAGTTGATAATGTTATTTTCGATTTTTTGAAGTCACTGAACCCCTCTGAAGTAGTACAACATTTATTAAACGCTAAAATATCATATCAAGTGCGTAATAATAATTTAATACTTGAAAACATTTAGGCTTCAAGCCCTTTTAAGGCATTTTTGTGTGATTTTTCCCTTAAATGTCATTGAAACATTTATATTTGTTTTATCTACTCTAAGAAAGAATCAGTTCTTTCTTTCAAATACAGTGAATAGGCAAAAATGGTTAAGCCAAATAGTGATTCAACTGCATACTTAATAAAGATAAACCATAATAATTCAACATTAAAGTTGTGTTGCTTGGTGTGATGTCCCAAGTTGTAGATTTGTGATATAATTTGAATCACTTTATTTCTGCCACGGCATTATAACTCTCTTCAGGGGAACGAGGAAAAAGTTTCTTACACAAATAACGACACTTTATTAACAGTTGAACTATAAGTTAGTTTATTTAAAACTCTCACTTTAGTCAAGATGAATCTTGTATATTAAAAATTCAAACGATTCCGGCTTAGGTTGATACTTTTCACTTCTAGAAGATTACCATTTTATGTATTTAATGGATGACGAATGCTAACGGTCAATCCAGTAATTATTATACTTTATTTTAACTTATGAACTGTTTTTAATCAAAATGGATAACTATTATTTCACTATATAATCTTCTATAATTTCAACACTATTTCTTTTAACCAATATCAATAAATAAACCATTATTTCCTTATTCCTTAAGGAGCAGTCGCTGAACATGACCGCCCATCTTCAAGTATTGTAGCCATCTTCTTATTTCAGTTATAACCTCTAGGTTCTGATTGGTCCAACAGAAAAGGAAGGAGTACTTTCAAGCTGACTTCTACCCTATTCGTCCAATCCCATTTATTTCTTTATAAAAATTATCAATTTGAATATTTGAAGTATTTTACATACTGCATCAGTTATAAAAACATCTAACTGTATTAACAGTTTATATTGACTAGTTTGAATTTTTTTTATATACTTATAAAAAAATTTGAATTCTTTAAATCAATCTCATGTCCATTCTTCATATAAATAAATAAAATTATAAACAAAACAAAAACCCTTATTATTATTATATGGGGATAAATATCCGGTTTTAACATGAGTAAAAACAAAAACGCTTTTTTTATATTATAGTTTAATTATTTCAGAATGACCAATTTAAACCATGAGAGTGAAGTTGAAACAATGAAATAGCCAGAAGAGAAGGCGAAAAAAAAAAAAATATGAAAAGAAAACAGAGTCTAGAAAAAAAAATCGTACTCTCGTGCCAACAAAGAAATTTATACCTGTAACAACTTGTTGCGCCGAACATTGTGAGAAAGTAGTTTCAACAGTATTTACTCTGAAAATGTATTGGATGTCTCTATTCCTAGGAGAGTATTACTTGAAAAGATAATTTCAAAGATACTTAGTACAGTGAATATTTTAGAATAAAGAAAAATATAACATTGTATTTTTTTATTTGTATATACCTAGGTATATTCTATTTAGATGAAATGTTCTACTTAAATCGTCCTTGATGTTATAAGAGACAATCATAACCGACTTAGGTATTTGAAAGAAATGCGAGAATGTGCAAGTTAACATTTCGGGAGCTTAAAACCAGAGAGTTCAATCTACAAGGAACCGCCATATAATTGAAAGCATGGCTGATGTTAGAGCCGAGTTTCCTGCTCTCTGTCTCTATCTCATGCGTGCTAATAATACAACTAAATTACACTGATTAACTACAAACGGCTTATCACAAAATATAACGTTTGTGAGTTATATAATAGTGAGTTACAGAACTATTTTGTGAGTTGCAGAATAGTGTAACTGACCCTGATGGCCCGCGCATACATATGAAGCATTCGGCAGGCTGGCCGTAACGGTGTTCATGCTTTTAGCTATCTGGCACACTCTCTCTCTCTCTCTCTCTCTCTCTCTCTATATATATATATATATAATATATATATATATATATATATATATATATTCTTGATTTTCATATTAAATGGTTCATAAAGGTTATTTAATAACATTCACGTTTTGTTCATAACGTTTTTTGCGCGATAGTGCGTTTTTTCATACTTACCAGCAATGTCGACCATTATTGAAAATTCAACTTCCTACATTTCCTGGTTGCCAACCTAAATAACTATACTGTAATATTACATTTACACCCACGTGTGGGAAATAAAACCACTGCCCTCTATGTATACTACGTACAATGTATATACAGAACATATCCAAAAGGTAGTGTTAATATATTATACGAAACAAATCACTGCATTTTAAATTAACTGAACTTTATTTGAAACAATATAAAACAATAAATGGCGTACTTGCGGCCATGTTATCAATAATTGTTCTCAAGGCTTCCTGTTGTTTCGACTAATAAACATTGCCCACACTGTTAACGTTAGTCAATTGTTTATAGGCCAAATGAAGGCAAATATTTCCAACAAAGATGTTATTATTTTACATATTTTAAAACACCATCACGCAAAAAAAATAATGTACAACGCACGTTTGTGAAGTGTTTTACAGAACCTCGGAAATTAAAAACCGAGCGATTAAAAACATCGCTCGGTTTTTAAAACATTTTTCTTCGATTCTGTAAAAACCACTTCCCAACCTCGTATCGTAATATACTATTACAACTTAGTACGGTATATAAATAATTTGAAATAAAAAGTTACCATACTGAATTAAAGAGTTTTAACACACAAATAAATATATATCTAAAAGGTTAAAATCTTAAAATTCGAACCTGGTAAAACAATCTTCAGTTTAGATACTTCGTCAAACGTTAAAAGAATTGTTTGCTTGAATTAATTTATTTTAAATTACTGAAACTCGTAATTTGTATGTTGATTTTACTACGTCATATGACAGCATTAATAGAGCTGTATTTTATAGTGTTATGATAGAGATTAAATTTCCAAATAACTAGTAAGATTGGTTAAGCCTTGTATGGAGCATATCCATGTCTAATAAAGTTTCGTCTGATCTATCCGACTCTTTCAAATTATAAAAGATATTAAGAAAAAGTGATTATCTAATTTGCATTTAATTTATTATTGTTTTGGCGGTATGAGTCATGGATACTAGGCCTACTTGTTATGATGGACCAGGATGAAGACCCATAAAAACTACGTAACACCGTAGAGTAGACTTTCATTCAATTCATTCCATTAATGGTGGGAAACGTAATAGATATATTAAGATCGCAGTGTTAGGGCAGTTTGCCTTCCCAGTAAATAGAAATAGATATTGCCTTGGAGAATGTTCCGATATTCAAGGAAGTATATTATTCTGCAATTCAGCTCAGATACTAGCCTATGCTGATAAATGATGATGTATAGTGCGTGAGATTTAAGTATGTGATTGACATTATAAATGTCACCGGTTGTCTTTAACTTTCAATGTCCAAAATAATTTCTCATTACAAGATATAACACAGGGATGACATTCAGTCGTAAATCCCTTGGATCAGATAACAAAAAGTTACTGTTCAACGCCAAATACGTATAAGTGACAATCACATTCTTAGTTCTCATACATTATAGACAATCGTCACCAGAGCTACCAAAAAATAAGTTTCAACAACGTTTATGGATCTAGAAGCAACTGAATAAATAAAGGGAAATGAAGTATACGATAACAGATAAAAGAAAAGGAAAGAAAAGAAAATTAACTTACTCACTGACACTATCGAACCCGTAGGTTCATGTCCGCGCGGACATAAGCTCTCCATACATCCCTATCCTGAGCTAATGCTTTCCAATCATTTCCTGTATAATCTACTTCCCTCAAATCATAGTTAATGTTATTCTCCCACCTCATTCTTGGTCTACCAACTGGGCGTTTTCCCTCTGGCTTTCCTACAAGAAGCTTCCATGCAAATCTTTCATTCCCCATATGTGCAACATGTTCTGCCCATCGCAGTCTACGAGACTTAACTGTTCTTATTATATCTCTGCCCATCGCAGTCTACGAGACTTAACTGTTCTTATTATATCTGGCTTCGTATAAAGACCATTAGTTCATTGTTATGTAGTCTTCTCCATTCACCTGTCTGTTGATCTCTTTTTGGTACTTTATTCTCAAATACTTGTAATCTCCTTTCCTCCCTTAAAGTAAGAGTCATTAACACACATAAAAATATAAAAGAATATAAATAAATCTGAGAACGTTTATAATTTTGTATATCAAGGATAGCTAATTAATGATCCAATGCATAATATAAGCGCGAAATTGACAAAATAATAGACCTATAAAATGTTAATAAAAGCCATTTTTCGATTAACAAAATTTTTTTATATCAAAACTTCCATTCCTGGAAACAAAGTGAAATTTAAATAAAACCTTTATAAAAGCGGAGTTAAGGTAGACAGTAAAACCTGAACACTGTCTAACAGTGATATCAAGACTGGAGACTTTTGAGACCAAAATTCTCAGGGGAAAAAAGTAGGCCTATAGGCCTGTATGTGATAGGAGAGAATGGCGAATACGATGCAAGCACAAAATCTGTAGATCAAGTCTACTGATATTATAATAGCATTTAAAGTTTCAGATTGCGATGGAGAGGACATCTATAAAGAGTGGCTGAACATTACAGCCCCAGGAGAGTTATTGATGGTAAATGGAGTGCTGGTAGACCAAGATTACGGTGGATAGAGTTCAGGAGTAACTTACAAAGTTTGGAATTTTAGGATGGTGGCAGCTTGTCTGGGATAAAGAAGTCTGGAAGAGAGTATTATTGGAAGCCGAGGTTCAAATTGGACTGTTGTGTGTGCTGCTGCTCTTGGTGATGATTTATATTAAATAAATCGTTATGCATATATTATTCAAGTATGATCCATAATTTGTCCTTCACTGGGGTCACGGAGTAACCTGGTTGCTGCATACGAGTGAATTAAGTTTCCATTCCTGGTTAGGATTGAAACCTCAACTCTAAGACAAATTTCAGGGAACTTTAAAGCCCAAATAGTCCGCAAACACCATCTGGCAATCATAATCATCCAGATTATATTTTCCTTGTTTAGTATGAATGTACTAGTGAATGGTGCTCGCTAGTATGAATGTACTAGTGATTCTTGTCTATTGCGGAAAATGGTTTGGCTACTTCAGAAGGGGGGTTGGCACTCAGCTGGACCAGCACATTTGGAGAGACATTCCACGTCAGCGTTGTGATCATAAAGGTACATAGGGGTATGTGAACCAGAGAGACTACTCTTCCTAAGAGCCCGGAAGCCGGTTTGGGAACCGGTAAGGGGTCCATACAAAAGGGATGAGGGTAAACTAATGAAAAAGAAAGAAAGATTATCGATATTCTGCATACATTAAAGATTTAAAATCAACATGAAAGTCTATAGAAAGACACAAGAGCAAGCATAACAATCGAAAACACACAACTCTGAATTTTTGATTGCACAAAACCTTAGAACCTAAAAAGAGCATGGATAACCAACATCTCCACGAATTAAGACACTAACCATGAGGTGTAAACTCACTGGAGCACTAACGAAACCGAAAGTTCATAGCCGCGCGGATATAAGCTCTCGATATGTCCCCTATCCTGAGCTAATGTTTACTATCATCCCCTGTACAAATCTATTCCCCTAAAAGTAACGCGTTAATAGGGTTTTATTCTCACTCACCGACATTAGTATTGGTATCCCAACTGGGCGTTTTCACCCTCTAGTTTTCCAACACAGAAGCTTCCCATCCAACCTAGTCATCATTCCCCATTCTGTCGTGCCACATGTCCTGCCCAACGCAGTTTACGCGACAATAATGTTTCTTATTATAACTGTCAATCCTATAAGAGACCATGTAGCTCGACTATTAGGATAGAGTCTTCTCTATTCACCTGTATGCCTCATCTCTCTTATGGTCACATAAAAATGTCATAAGAACTTTATTCCTCAAATGCTCAAGAATCTATCCTTTCATCCCTTAAAAGCGAATCCCCACGATATTAGGAGCGCCTCAATGAAGATAGCATTGATGACACAATTGAGTTTTACTCATGATTTTATATCGATGTTTATCATTTCAAATCCAACATGTTGATTTTCCAAGAGAGTTTGGGATGATCACGGTTCTATATGTCAGCGTTTACAGCCAATGTTAGCCCTGATGTGACAACATACAGGACAAACTGATTTACCGACAGTATCTAATTTAAGCTTAGCCTTCGAAACCACACATCCGAACATCTGACTTGTCCCATTTGTAAAGTGTTATTTATACATAGAAAGTTCAACTATAGTGGCATAGTCTGTTTTGGGTGAATGGAAGTTGAATATAATATGCAAAGCGCAAAGGAATAGAATTACAACAGATTATGCGAGGTAACTAGAGTGGTATGCAGAAGCGTGCAATAATGCTCCGCATCGATCACGTAATGTGAGCAAACAGAGCTCATTCAGAGATGTAAGTTACCGTGTGTAGGCTTTACAACCAGCGATTTGAAGTTCAAGGTTCGTACTTGAAAGATAGATCCACGCAAGAAGTTAGCGAGGGTAAAAAAATCACATTTGCCTTCATTTGATTTCAATTACAAAAAGGGAAAAGTATTATATTTAAGTTGTACTACAACTAAGCATCACAACTTTAGATAGATGGCAGCTTCAAATCATGGAGTAGAGTAAAGCCTATACTGGGTTTAGGTTAGTGTCATCTGCTACATCACTCATGTACGGTGATACTGATATTCAACATTGACCAAAGAATAGAAGATTTTTTAAGGACTTTCGATTGTGGTGTCATGAGACCAATATCTTAATTTTATCTTTTTTCTCCTAAACTTGCGGTAAGGATTATTTAATCGAGGCTAATTTATTTACGCTATTTACTTAAGATGTTAGCAAGTGACAGGTGGTTAACTCATCGCCTCAAACAGACGCCTTATAGGCAACTAAGAAATTACTTGGATGTTCTTTTACGAGTATAAAAATCTTCGGACTCGGGACCTACATGTTAAAGTCCTGTCAAAAGGACTTTTGTCCTTTAGATTTTTCATCCATGAATGGGATCTAAAGAAGTTAGACCAATGGACGGGAGAAGAACAAAAGGAAGACCAGCCAAGAGATGGATAGACAGTGAATGCACATCCAGTACGTCTTCCTCCGAGGAGTGATTTTGGAAATAAACAGGATAAAAATCCTACAAATTAAGTTTAAGAAGAAGGAGAAGAAGAAGAATGGGATCTACTCAGCCTCTAATGTAATTGAGTACCAGACTATGTTCTTGGGGTAAAAAAAAAAAGATGGACATCACGCAGGGCTGGCGGTCCGGTTGACATCTCGAATGGCGATTGTCTAAAAAAAGTGGAGTGTTAATCTCCTACTACACCAAGGGCCTCCAAAGGTCTGTAATGGGATCATTTTACAAATAGGAGTAATAATCACTTGTCAAAACCCAAAGATTAATCAGAATCAAGACAATTGCTACAGTGATATAATTTCATTATTAACATGGTTTAATATTATATTTTATATTCGTTATTATTATTTTAGTCCTGCGCCGTAGCTGGGTGGTTAAGGCAAGAAGCCTTGGCGTAGAGCTACGAGACTTGCGCTGGTTCGGGTCCCCGTGGGGAAAAACTTCTCTCATGGAATTTCTGCCAGTATGGGACCGGTGCTCACCAGCATCGTGAGGCATTTGGGTAACTACAATAAGTAGCGACTCCAGGTTGAGAAGACCAGCTATAACGGCCGAGGGACCCGACATTCGCACCACATGTCACCCCTACATTGGCTAGATGATCGTCTACCTCTGTGATTAACACATGTGGATGTGAGGCCAGCAGCCGGTTGGTAGGCCAAGGGCCTTCTAGGCATTGGTAGCGCTTGGAGTTATTATTTTTTTAAGAATCCATCCACAGCCTGAGGGCAGGTCTTTCATGCTATGCTTTGCAGCTTTACTAGGGAATTATAGGTTTGGTAGCTTCCCATTGCTTTCCACACCGGTGAAGGATGATGATGATGATAATAAGAATATAATGATGACCGGATGATTTTCCGGTCCTTGGGCCCTAAGTTTCCTGACATTTGTCTTACAGGTGAAGAAAAACCCCGAAAAAACCTCACCCAGGAGCCTGTCCCGACCGGGAATCGAACCCGAGCCCGCTGCGTGACAAGGCAGTACGCTACCTCGAGACCACAGCGGTGGATTTTTTAAGAATAATATTAAGCAATATTGGCTGATTGACATATTACTTCCCAATTAGTTAATATTTTAAATTAATAATTCTTTAAGTTAGGCCTATCCAAATACATTGACCTAGTCAAACGTTCATTTAATGGAAATTTTGTAGAATTTTTCTTCAGCCACTCTAAGAACAAACCAATCCATCGAATTTTTGTTTCAGTTCTGGTCAGAGTATTATGTTCTAAAAATACACTGAGCAACAAAAAATGAACTTTTTTTGTCTGAGAAGAAAAATATGTGATTCTAATAGTATTTTTCTCCTGAATTCAAATATGAATCGGCTTTTCTCCATCACGCAAGGTTTCCGAGAGACAGGAATTTATAATTTCAAACAATTTAATATTTTCTACATCCGTTACTACACAATATTCTAACATTCGGACTCACCTAGAAGTAAGAATGACGATTTTCTGCTTATATTTCGCCTGTGGAGCATCCCTCTTGATGGTCCAAAATAATCGGCCAGCATACTAGGATTCCACTTGCCTTGATATCTCTTTTCCATAGCTGAAATCTCCTGAGTTAGCTCTTTGGTTTATTTTACAATGGTCAAATGGACGAATAACGTTTATTAAAAATAATTATTTAAATCCATTAATTGAAATTGAGATAAAAAAAACTGTGGGTGATGGAGAAATTCCGAATACATAGGCCTATTTGAAAACACGATAAAAAAACTGCATTAAGTACAACTATTGGTACTCATGAAACAGAAATCATGTTGAGCAGTGATATTAGTTAGATATCACAAATATCTTCGACGATCTAATTGTACATGTTCTAATTAATTGAAATCAATATCACTGATTCAGTGAATTTTTTTGTAAAACACACAGCTGATCACAATAAAATATCCAACGAAAGATCGTATATCGTAAGTCTTAAAATGTTTATATTTTTATTTTACAACACATACATAGTATTAATTTAAAAAGAACCATGAGCAATCCACAAGGACAATATTATTCACGCACATTTGCTGGAATCTGTATTAAATAATAATATGCCTAAATCGTATTTATTAGACAAATATCCTGGCACTCCACATCAACTTGCCACAGGGATTTTATTTTATTTGTGTACAGCATATCGCGTGATGAGAAAAGGACTGCAGTAGAAGGGCGTAAGTAGGTCGCGAGACGTTTTCAACCATTTATTAATATGCTCTTTTGTGAGGTTTTGTTAACCTTGTACCCCTAGGCATGACAGCTGTTTTTTGAAGCATCATTCACAATTCAGTGTGGTTTGGTTTCCATTGTATCAGCAATATTTGTACAGGTTATCATAAATATATTCATTGTTATATTTTAAATACTACAATAATTATAGAATCATTTAAATTGTCTTATTTTTACATGATAAAAAAGGAGGAAATAGTTCCCTAATGCTTCGTATTAACCCTTATTTATTTGTTAGAAATTGTAACAAAAAATATATAAAAGCAAAATAGAATTATTGATTTTGCCTGTAAGTTTAACGCAAAAAAGAAGTAATAATAATAATAACAATACAACGCCAATAATAATAATAATAAATAATAATAATAAAATAATAATAATAATAAATAAAATAATACAAACCCTCTGGCGGCACTATGGCCCTGGGGTCGACTCAGCCTCTAACGGAAATGAGTACCAGATGCATGTTTCTGGGGGTAAAGGCGGCCGTCACACAGGGCTGACAACCCAGCTGACGTAGAGTGCGTGATTGTGTAGAAAAAGTGGGAGCCTTAACTTCCTACTACCCCAGGGCCTCCTGAGGCCTGTTGTGGGATCACTTTACTAATAAATAATAAATAAATAATAAATAATATAAATAATTAATAAATAATAAATAATAAAATAAATAATATAAATAATAAAATAAGAATAAATAATAAATAATAAATAATAAATAAAATAACTAATAAATAAATAAATATAAATAATAAATTAAAATAAAAATAAATAAATAATAAAACTAACTAAATAAATAATAATAATAAATAAATACAATAAATACTAATAACTCCTCACTCCTCCCTCCTACCTCCCTCCTCCCTACCTCCTCCCTCCTCCTCCTCCTCCTCCCTCCTCCCTCCCCTCTCCCTAGCCTCCTCTCCCTCCTCCTCCTCCTCCTCCCTCCTCCTCCTCCTCCCCCTCCTCCTCCTCCCTCCTCCTCCTCCTCCCTCCTCCCCCTCCTCCTCCTCCCTCTCCTCCTCCCCATCCTCCTCCCCCTCCTCCTCCTCCTCTCCCCCTCCCCTCCTCCTCCCTCCTCCTCCTCCTCCTCCTCCCCTCCCTCCTCCTCCTCCCCCCTCCTCCCTCCCCTCCTCCCTCCTCCTCCTCACCCTCCTCCTCCTCCCTCCTCCTCCTCCTCCTCCTCCCTCCTCCCTCCCCCTCCTCCTCCCCCCTCCCTCCCCCTCCTCCCTCCTCCTCCTCCTCCTCCTCATCCTCATCCTCCTCCTCCTCTCGCTCCTCCTCCCTCGCTCCTCTCCCTCCGTCCTGTCTCTGCCCTGTTTTTCTGCCCCGCCCTCCCCCTCCTCTTCCCCGCCGCGCCCTCCGCCTTTTCTCCCCTTTCGCCCTCTTTCCCCGCGGTTTCCTCTCCCGCCCACGCTCCCAGTCTCTGGTTTTTTGATGCGAAGTTGAGACTCACTTCTACAGCTGCAATGTTTTCGATTTTCGAAATTTTCACGAATAAATAGGCAATGGATCGAAACAGATGGTATTCTGAAGCCGCAAAATCACACATATGTTGGATGTGGTAGCAGTTCGTTCCTCCCAATTCCTGAATTCTTGTCATGGTTGTTAGTGCGTAATGGGGAATGGTTTGACTTGAACTTGCGACTCTCCAAATTTCATAAACTCGTTCCAGTTATTGAGAATAAAGATTAGCATCGACTGCACGCCATTGGGAACAAACTCCCAATAAAAAGCGCTCTGAAAACCCCATCGAATCCAGGAATATTTGAACCCGTGTATCTTGCAAACCAGAGTCGAGGATGCCACTAGTAGTCCACCAGGATTGAATGCATAAAAATGCTTGGTGTTTTACCTGGATATTTTGATAGTCCAAAGCTAAATCCATACTTTATATACAGAGCGTCCCATTCAAACCTCCCACATTTTAATTAATCATAACTAGCAAAGTATACAGAATTATGAAATGAGACCGGTATTAAAGGCACAGAAACTCAAGAATTTTCATTGCCCTACAACCAAAACACCTCTATATGTGCACCATTAGTACACGAACAATGTCGATCTGTATTCGATTTCATGCCACGTTCTGTCTAATTGTCCAATTGTACTGTTGCAATTGTGTCAAGGATACGGTTCGTAATATCATGAAGATCTTGCATTGGAGTCGCAAACACACGGCCTTTAACATACCCCCAGAGGAGAAGTCCAGTGGAATGATGTCTGGTGAACGTGGTGGCCAGCAAATTGGTCCCCGCGTCGAATCCACACATCTGGGAAGGATTATTTGAGCGAATTCCAAACATCCCCGGCTCCAGTGTGGTAGGGCTCCATCTTGCTGAAAGATTAATTGGGGGTGCAGATCAGCTACTTGCAGGTACAAGCACTGTTCCAACATGTCTTGGTATACCGGGCCAGTTATTGACTACTCATGGAGAAAAAAAGGACTTATAATCCTGCTCTCATCAGGCCCGCACCAAACGTTTCCTTTTGGGCTATCCCGGACGTGTTCACGGTAGACGGTGGATTCTGCGTACTCCAGATCCTTACATAGTGACGATTAACAGATCCTGTACATGGAACGTTGCCCTCGTCAGAAAATAAAGACGTTTTCCAAGAAATTGAGGGTCCTTGTCAATACGATCCAGCCTTTCAATAGTGAATTCCTGTCGTCGTGCCTGTCATCTGGCCTTTATTTGTTGAAGCAATTTTGCAGCCGTTGTAGGAGTACAAACCAAGCCGTTTATGGAATCACTCGATGCCCCGTTTATCTCGGCACATTGAAAGCTGCCGGTAAGTTTGGCGAATTGATTTTTTGTGGACTTCTCTGAAATCCTATTCTAATTTCTGTCAATCATTTCTTCCTGAAACACGTGTACGAGCACCTTCTGAATTCTTTTTTTAACGCTTCCAGTCGCCATAACGTTCTCAAGCAATGCCCTTAATCCTCTGCCCATCAGGTGCAATTCCTCCATATTTCTCTCCGGTAAGGTTTCCTTGCCCTGTAATCATTGACTTCGTCTGCTGGCATACCAGAAAAGAGTTGGTTCTCGTGTATGCTGAGGATGTCGCCACTTTTGTGTGGTTATTCAGGTTATCTTCCCACATGCGACAGATGAATTAACTGCAACAATGAAAACAAAAATTCTTTGAGTTTCTCTTTCTTTATAATACCAACTCATTTCATAATTCCACATACTTTTGATAGTTATTGATTAAGTTAACATGTGAGAGGTTTTGATGGGACACGGTGTTAATTTTTTATATAGATATATACTATATCTATATATATATTATATATATATACACAAATACGATAGTGTATTAGCTTGTGTCTCCTTAACATACATCTAGCTTGAATTATCTCTATTGATCCTAGCATGTCAACACGTTTCATACAATGCCCGCTTCCATTTGTATGCTATATTTTCCCAACTTTTTTTGTCCAATATGAATTTTTCCAACAGAATATAGAAAGGCTATGAATTAAAAGAACCCCAACTTCATATTTTATTTCGGTGGATAATAAACACATTCCCCTCTTCTATCTCTTCCAGCGTAAGAGCTATGATTGATCGTCATTCTTAATAAAGTCATGACTGTATCCTTGTCATAAGGATGAAAAATAGAGACATATTCGACGGAACTAAAAGTGAAAGATTTCTGAGTAAAAAAATTTGCATATAACATGAATGCAATGACATTAATTAATGAATGACTATATTTCTTCATAGGTTATCAGGTTATCACATTAAAAAGTAGAAGAATCAAACGAAATAATTGTGGATTGAAATAATAGGGGTTAAACCACATAAAATTATTGGATTAGAACCAAGTTTCTGAAATCTGAACCATACTACATACACTACATAGTGCCCCTTATATATGGGTAAAATATATATTCGCAAATTAGTGAATTTGGTAACGTTTTAAAGTGTACGACTGACTATTTGGATGTATCTGCCTGAAAATCAAAATAATTTAGCAGTATCTCTTTCACATCAATTTCATCAGTTATGCCAAGAATATAATGTTAAAATATCAAAAGAAAAAAGAACAATAATGGCACTTTGGGGAAATTAACATATAAGGACAAAAAATCATAATAGACAAAAAAACTCTGAAACAAGTAACACATTTTAATTACTTGGGTTTAATTTTTACTATAAACACAAAAACTGAAAGGGACATAAATATGAAACTGTCGACATTTCAAATGATATGCGGAACTATACATAAAAACATTAAAGAACAAAACAATAAGAGATACTAGATTTCAAGTTTTAATAAACATAGGCCAGTTCCTGCGTTACTTTATGGGGTTTGAACCCCACCCGGAATCGATGGATTTTTTAGGGTGTGAAACTCCAAGATGCAAGTCCTCCGGGAGGGATTTTAAGCCGTGGGCTCCGAGTCTGGAAGATTTTCAGGCTCGTTAGAGATCCATAAGTCCTGAACAAAAAGGCCTCTCAGCAAAAATTGGCCGAATTTTTTTCATCCTAGTACTACCTTGGTTTCCTAGATTTCACTATGAGGCGGAACGTTGACCCCGGGCCACTCAATGACATCCATCCGAAAACAAAGTGTAACTACAGGGGAGAGCGCAAGTCTCGTTCAGAGAAACATGGTCTTACAAGAAAATAAGTATATTTAGTGTTAATTATTAGTCACAATTTTTATAAAACGTGTATTGAAGCAGATAATTAGTTTTCCAAGAATTATGCTCTATTTTAAATATTACGCTTTTCTGCTTTATTTGTTTTAATTTCGCTTTATTGCACTTCTAACTTTAGCTTCATCGAGACAGTTTGATAACCAAAACCATGTTTGGGACAGCAACCATATATTTAAAGTGCTGTTATGCTTTTGTTTTTTGGTTGCACTACATATAATCATGTCCACCGCTGTGGTATCGAGGTGGCGTACTGCCTTGTCACACAGTGGGCCCGGGCTCGATTCCCGATCGGGACAGACTCCTGAGTGAGGGTTTTTTTCGGGGTTTTTCCTCACCTGTAAGACAAATGTCAGGAAGTTTAGGGCCCAACGGTCCCCGAAAATCTTCCGGCCCATCATCATCATCCTTATCATTATTATAATCATCCTTCACCGGTGTGGAAAGCAACGGGAAGCTCCATATCTATAATTCCCTAGTAAATCTTCAAAGCATAGCATGAAATTGCTATGATTGCAGTGGAAGACCTGCCCTCGGGCAGAATAAGTATAGATGGATATATAATCATAGGCTCTTAGAAGAATTCTAAAATAGTAATTTTCTCACTTGTTAGTTAAAATATGTTATACCAAACTGATACCAAAATAAACTCTTGTATTAGGCTTCAATTTCTATCCACTGAAAGAGACCTCAAACCACAGTGAAAGCTTCCGATAAATGCTGATAAATTAGTTTTGTTAAAATACAACTCCATTCTGAGAGCGACGAGTGCCGGCATTCAGAAGCCCGAAACTAGGCGAGACAATTGTTTACGTCAAGGGAATCAGAGTATGTTACAGTATATTGTTAGCACAACGTCATGTGGTGCGGGGAATGCCGTGTGATTTATTGTTTAGGTGTCGGAAACCAGGCAGAATAGCTCTACTACTCTTTATAAGCCACATTTGTTTCCAAATGTGCTTTCCTCACATTAAATTTATATGACAATCTGTACCAACGAGTTAAAAAAGCTTTCTCTATATTTGGCATTCACATTCAAATACAAATACGTATGGATCTACAGATAACCATAAGTCCATAGGTCAATATTGACTAGAATCTACTGAATATAGAATAATACAGAGCACGGATCCCGTAATTTTAAGATCTAATAATTTCAGCTATTGTATTTTCTATTTGCTTAATTGTTTTCCTATACTTCTTCATTCCAAGTATTAGGCCAAGGCCTGTTACGATCCTATAGAAAATTTTCCCTCCAGCGTTTCATAGGGCGGCCCAGTGATCTTCGTCCTCTGGTATATAATTATAAACAGCTTTGGGGATCCGATTTGAACTCATTCTTTCAAGATGGTGTTTCCAATTAGTTGGTACCTGTTTAATATATTCCAAAATTGGCGTAGTCTTCAATTCTTTTAAGATATCGGTGTTCCTTTTCATCCCATACCATCTGGTGTAACCCGCTGTTCTGCGCATGTTTTCCTATACTTCATATGATTTTCTTAAATTATGCCAACTATATTACATTCATTTTAAATATCTAGATTTAAATTTATCATATGTTAAATAGAATATATCAATGACAAAATAAATACATTAAATCTGATGTGTGGCCACTATTAAAAGAGCCCTTAAAAACACAAGAAAAGAAACAAAAATGAAATTGTATAAAGTAATGGCTGTTTCCTGTATTGATGTATGGATCAGAATGTTGGACGAACACTAAAAGACAAGAACAAAGGTTGGCAGCAGCTGAGATGAGATTTTTAAACAAATGTAGCAGGGTGTGCTCTGCTGGATAATAAAATTAATGAAGATATAAGAAAGGAAATAGATATTTTCAAACTTACAGATCGAATAATTAAATATAGGAACGCCTGGAAAGAACATTCTGATAGAATGCCAGAAGAAAGATTTCCAAAATTATTGCTAAATTATAAACCACACGGAAGGGAAAATGTTGGACGCCCACACAGAAGATGGTCCTAAACAATTTTAACAATTCTAGCTTTCATGAAACCGGAACGAGCCAACAGGCTTAATCCCTGGATGATGATGATAATTACATTCATTATGACACTAATAACGGCGACTTTATAAAGTACATTTTAAATTCGGTTTTTTACAAAAGTCGGCTGAAATATTCTATATATAATAGAGCATTATGAAATAATATTAAAATTGATTTTAAAAGTTATTTTTTTATAATTTCTTTTTCAAGCAATTCTTTTAGATTTATTTACGGAGCACTGTCCATAGTATCAGTAGATTTTTTTTTGTATTATGAACCAACTTTATTCTAAAAATAAGGTAAAAAATAAAATATTCTATATATAATAGCGCATTATGAAATAATATTAAAATTGATTTTAAAAGTTATTTTTTTATAATTTCTTTTTCAAGCAATTCTTTTAGATTTATTTATCCATAGTATCAGTAGATTTTTTTTTGTATTATGAACAACTTTATTCTAAAATAAGGTAAAAAATAAAATATTCTAAATAATAATTCAAAGCACATATCCTATCGTAGAATCTCAGAAGAACACTGTTTTAAGGTGAATTCTACGGAGCCGTAAAATAGTGATTTTCTGAAAGTATGCTATATACCAAACTGATACAAAAAAAAACAACATGCAATTAGGCTTCTATTTCTATTCGCTGAAGAGACCTCAAAACCATATAGAGAAAGCATCCGATAAATGCTGATAAATTAGTTTTGTTAAGATACAGCTCCATTCTGAGAGCGAAAAGTGATGGTTTTCAGAAGATCGAAACTAGGCGAGACAATATTGTTTACGTTAAGGGAGTCAGAAAATGTTACAGTATTATTTTTAGCACAACGACATGGTTCATTATTTTTATACGAACTACCTTTAAAGTATGTAAACCATATTTATCATCATCATCATCATCATCATTTCATCAATCACGGATTAAACCCACGTGGCTTGTTCCGGTCTCACAGATTCTTATCAAAAAGTTGAATCCATCTCTTTTTCGGTCTTCCAACATACCTGTCTCCGTTTGGTTTGTAATTAAATTTAATTTTTGGTATGCGTTCAACTTCCATTCCTTGAACATGTTTCTTTCCAGTTTTTTTCTAGATCCTTTTTATTTTATCTAAAAGTTTAAAAATATTTACCTCGTTTCTAATATCTTCACTTCTTCTTTTTATCTAGAAGTTTGCAGCCAACTACACTTCTCAGAAATCTCATTTCAGCTGCTTCTATGATCTTCTCTCTCTCTCTTAGTTAAAACCCAAAATTCACTATCGTACAACAGTAAGGGGACTGCCATTGCTTTATAAAGTTATAGTTTTGTTTCCTTTCTTGTATTTTTAAAAATTATCTTATTTGTGCCGCATATATAATTAAATTTATTAAGTTTGTTAAATAGATATTCAGTTTTAAAATAGGAGATTTCATAACCCAGGTATTTAAAAATGGTTCACTTGTTCAACGTGTTTGTCCTCCAGAATTATTTTAGCTCTTACGGTATCTGATCCTTTAAAATCTAAGAACCATATTTATTGAATTAAATTTAGATATTGGTGACGTATGAATAATTTACCAATTAAGGCAGAACTTTTATCACTACACCTCATATTGTTCTTCTTATTTGACTATAAACTATGTTCCGAAACTAGTTTATAGCCAAATAAGAAGAACAATATGAGGTGAGTGATAAAAATTCTACCTTAATGAATATACCCCATAGTGATAAATCCTAAAATAAGTAATTTACCAATGTTTGAAATTTGCCATTCATGTAACACTAGGCATTGAGGATTAACTAAGGAACAACATGATTATGATACCAAATGCATTTACAGTTTTCACGTTAAAAGGGTACGGTGGATGACGAGACGAACGTTTAGATGTGGCAACATTCTGTGCAGGAGAACTTCGAGGGGGCATCCGTGGGAGTAGAGAAGGCTACATTTTTTTATAAGTAATGGGGTAGGTGAATGGGTGGGTGGGTTAGAGTTCCAGATGATTGTCTTGAAGGTCTACCTACATCATACTGTCTCTTTTTTCCTCCATTCTTTCCCTCTTCAATTTACATTCATAGCCAGTTTCATCAAACAATTTTCTAAAAGAACTCTAATTTCCAACAGCAGTCAGCATGTCTGTTTTCCTTTGATTGAAATGCCGACAATTAACTACTGAAGTATAATGGAAAATGCATTCTATTCCTCAGTTCATTGATATTGCAAATAATCTTTTCAACTAATCTAATTAAGTGTACAATCTAATAAAGCCCATATACAAACAAAAATTAAAATTTTATAAAAGCAATGGCTCTATCCCTGTCTTTTAATATGGGAGCGAATCTTGAATTACACTGGTCAACATGATTTTTGTCTCATGAGTACCAATAGTTGTACTTAATGCAGTTTTTTATCGTGTTTTCAAATATGTATTCGGAATTTCTCCATCACCCACAGTTTTTATTTTGATTTCAATTAATGGATTTAAATCATTTTTTTTAACAAACGTCCTTAAAAATACATTTCCTGCACTCGCACCTAGATTTTTCTTCCCGGAAAATCTTGGCGCAGTGAGCGATGAGCACGGGGAACACTTTAATCAGGAGATTTCAGCTATGGAAAGGAGATATCAAGGCAAATAGAATCCTAGCATGCTGGCCGATTATTGCTAGACCATCAAGAGGGATGCTCCACAGGTGAAATATAGCAGAAAATCGTCATTTCTTATTTTCTAGGTGAGTCCGAATGTTCGAATATTGTGTAGTTATGAATGTAGAAAATATTAAAGTGTTTGAAATTATAAATGCCTGTCTCTAGGAAATATTGCGTGATGGAGAAAACCCGGTATCATATTTGAATTCAGGAGAACAAATACTATCAGAATCACATATTTTTCTTCCTGAGACAAAATAATGTTTATTTTTTGTTTCTCGGTGTTATCACTACCAAATAAAAAAGTGAAATCCAGGCGGCCGAGATGAAATTTTTAACGAGGGGTGTACTAGAATGAACCAGATAAGAAACGATGTTCTTCGTGAAGAACTGCAGATCTACTCCATAAAATAAAATAAAATATAACTAATAAAAAAACATTGTAAAGAACACGTAGAAAGAATGGAAGAGAGTAGATTACCAAAGAAATTTTACATTATTTTCCGAGAGGAAGAAAGAGATATCTGACGTCCTCGGAAGAGATAGTCTTAGATCTATTAGTGAAGATGGAACAGGCAATCAATGCCTAAACCAGAAATTTAAGAAGAATAAGTTTACAATCATGGTACACCATTGTACCCATACATGTAGGCTATTCCAATACCAAAAATATTATTATTTTACTCGTTATAGTGAGGAGTTACTAGACTGGGTCACCAAAGGAACACTATTATCAGAGAAGAACTTAGAGTACCAAGTTTAAATGAATATATAGAATGATACCAAGATCTGAGAAGAATTGGAAGAAATAAACTTCCAAAATTGGTGTTCCAATATACTCCAACTGGATATAGGGACCAAAGAAGACCAAAGCATCGGTGGAAGGTTCAAGAACATTTTCTTTGGGTTTACCATCGTAGGCTACATGCCTAAAATGAATTTTTTCAAGATGATGATACTCGTTATGCATTTATGTCATTTTTTCATCACATAATTCTCCATTTTAACTTTTCTCATTTGTGGAATTTATAATTATGTCAATGGTAGTATGTAAATATATGAATCTCTGGAACCAATTTGATTCAGACAGACATGGAGGGACTACCGTAGTGTGTGAACAACACACCCATTGGAACGTATCCTTAGGAAAACAAAAATTAATTTTAATGAAATAATTTTAACATTTTCCCCCCCAGAATCACCGAGATATTGAAAGTCCCGAAAATTTAGTTTTTTTTTTAAGAACAATTACAATTCCACATAGAGTACCACACCTCATTGTCAAATTAACTTACATGGGGTCCAAAATCAGTATTTTGAGATAGCGACCTACTAATCTGAAATATCCACCTCAATATCGTCATGATCTTTAACGATTAAATAGTAATCTATAACATTTTAATAAGCTGACTGTTTTATACTTGTACCTACAACTTATAACAACTGCCAAAAACTACTTCACTATTATTATCATTATTATCATCATCATCATCATTATTATTATTATTATTATTATTATTATTATTATTATTATTATTATTATTACCCTAACTATTAAAACATTAAAGTAAAATTTTCAAGTAAAAAAGTCACATCGATTTGCGAAAAGTAAAGATTATTTTTGTAACAACTACATTGTTGTAATTGCGGAAGGAGCATATGTAAGAAATAACGCATTATTATGCTGTTAACTCAAAGACAGCTAACAATAATGGGCCCTAACTTTTATAATTTGTAGAATGCGAGTAAAACATTATATATTTATGTAATAAAAAATAAAGTGGTCCCACTACATGCCTTAGGAATGACTTGGGGTAGTAGCAGGTCAAGGCACTCATCTTACTAGAGAATCGACAGTAGATGTTAGCAGAGTTATCAGCCCTGCAAGGCGCGCCCCTTTTATCCCCAGAACCACGAGATTGGTATTCATTTCGGTTAGAGAATGAGTTGACCTCATGGCCATAGAGCCGCCAGAAGGTTTAAAAAGCCAGTTTTCAAAATCCTGACCCCTTCGAGACTTGAACCTCTGATATTCTGACTTGTACCGAGCGTGCTGTCTTGTCACGCAGCGGGCCCGGCTACGATTCCCGGTCTGGACAGGTTTCTGGGTGAGGTTTTTTCGGGTTTTTTCCGCACTGTAAGACAAATGTCAAGAATCTTAGGGCCCAACGGCCCCCGAAAATCATCCGGCCATCATCATCATCCTTCGCCGGTGTGGAATGCAACGGGAAGCTACCACACCAATAATTCCCTAGTAAAGCTGCAAAGCATATAATGAAAATTCTATGAATGCAGTGAAAGACCTGCCCTAGGGCGGAATTACTATGGATGGGTGTCTTAACCAACTACGCTACGGCACGCCTCGAAACACATATATAATCCTTCACGGATCTCACATCTGTTCAGCCCAGCGCTTTGTTGGTCTTCCCACCGATCTTCGTCCTCCAGGATTATACATGTGTGCCATCTTTGGTATCCTATCATCCGTTCATTCCTTGCAGAATTGGATAGAATATATATATATATATATATATATATATAATCTTGAAACACAGCATGTTTATTATATTGATTACCTCTCCTAAAGTTTTCCATTCTATTTTTGCCGATTATATACCGGCATTATTTAAATTCCTTTTCCAAATACTTCCATGTAGTGAATAGAAATAATCCCTAAACTTTGTATTATTTCACACATATTATCTTTGTATTATTTCACACATATGTGAAATTACAATAACACTACGTATTAAAAGAAGATCTAAATCTAAACTCGGATTGCGCTCAAGATAATTTGAATGTCATCTGAAAATACAATATTTTTAGAACTTCATACTAATTCGTGAAACTGTACAATCTTTTCAGTCTAACTTTAGTTCCTTAGGTTCTGAATATGCCAGAAAGATTGAACTCTCGATTGTATATTTCGTACCTGGACTGGAAAATCCAAGCGAATAATACCTGCAAGACAAATGTTCTAAATTCTTCACTCCCTAAATATATTTAGAAGCTTCCTTCCCACGAAATTAAAACAAATACTTGTACAAACTCTTGTAATGCCTCACTTCGATTAGTGCGACACATTAAGAATGATATGGTAACATATCTGACAGACTATAGTGTGCTCTTATAATGCATGGATTCGATTTGTATTTAGTCTCCGTTGTTATGACCACGTGTCTCCTTCATTTCATGCCATATAACGGCTACATCTAAACGACCGAAGAATTCTACATTCACATGTTTTAGCATTCCAAATTCTACACATAAATTTACCAAATTATTTTACCACGCGATTTCAAAATGTATCGGCTCATCATCATTTAGGGACAATATCTCATTTACTTTCGATACAATAATACAGAAGATGCTCTTAATATTTCACAATATCTATGGCTAGAGCATGGGCCTCACTTTCCAGTTATGTCAGGGACTTTCGATTACTAACATTATTAATAAATCTAAATAAATTAACTGATATCTTAAGTTTCGCATAATAAAATACTAACCCCGCCGAACAAACATATTCAGCATTTTGTATGTACCTATAAATATTCGTCTAGGAACTTTTCTTACTTTATTTTATTTAAATCTGTGTTAGGCTAGTGTTAGATAATATTAGACCACATTCGCATTGTGCATTATGTAGTCCATCGTTTCTCCCAACCTGTGGGTCGCGAACCCCCGGGAGTTCGCGCCAATTATTTCAAGGGATTCGTCAAATATTTCGTAATGGCGGGTTTCGAGGTTAGGTCTATTTGTTTCCTTCGTTTCTGGCAGCATTGTAATAATAAAAATAAAATAATATATTCAAATAATAATAATATAAATCATAATACTTATTATTATTGAATGATTAATTTTAAACAATAATAATAATTATTATTATTTTAAAATTAAATTAACCCTATAATGCCCCTTGTTACATATGTGTAATATCGGGAATTTATTACATGATTTTCCACAATAAATTAATATTTACCGCGAATACCTGATTTTACAGTTATGTAACAACGTTTTAGGGAATACATTTAATTTTGCTACAAAACCTAGGTCTACATACACGTATGTGTACCTTTTTAAAGCCGACCTGAGTAACTTTAGGTTTTAACCGTAAAGGGGGGGTTTTAAGTTAATTTAAGGTGTATTAAACATTTTGCTTGGAATTACATTTTATTCATACACTACTGTATCTATTTAAAAAGCAGGGTTCACCCACTCAGATCATTGTGGAAGGAGTTCGCGAGTTGAAAAAGGTTGGAACCGCTGGTTTATCTATTTTTAATAATACTTACACTTTCAGTAGATGAAAATGTGTATTAAATTATTATTCGCTGATGACGGAGGAAAGGTTTGTGGCCGTAACTCTGTCAGCGTAAATAAACATATTATTATTATTATAGTATCACTATAGTATTATATATTACCAGCAATCATAGACATTATAGAAAAGAAAAGATTGCAGTGGTATGGCATGTCAAAGAATGCCGAGCAACGATTCCCTAAATTGTTATGGAATGGATCTAATAGAAAGGAGGAAGAGAGGAGACTGAAGAAAACTTGGATAGAGGGGTACAACAGCTATGAATATCAATGATTGGAGAAGATCAATGGTGGACAGGGAGGAATGGCGTTTGGTTTCCCGAAGCGGCGGTAGCTGCCATATAACCGATGATGATGACTGAAGAAAACTTGGATAGAAAGGGACAAAGCAGCTAGGAAGATAAATGATTGGAGGAAGATCAATGGATGGACAGGGAGGAATGGCGTTTGGTTTCCCGGAGACGGCCGGTCACTGCCATGATACCGGATGATTATGATGAGGATAATTATTATTATTACGTTAATGTATTAATGTAATCAAAATTATAATGTAACACATACTAATATATTACATAGTTATATAAAGTAAATCACTTATGTTAAATCCAAAATTCACTTTAATATTACAGACTAAATAATATCAATATTAAAAAAATAGACATACCGTTATAATACATTTTTTGAAATGTAAACTATCTAAATTAACACAAATGGAGAACAGGCTTTACATTGTTAGCATTAATTCAAATAAACTAGCCAACACTACTAAAAGTATAGAGAAAAATCAGGTAATGGTAGAAAAAGTATCAATATGGTCTCCAAATGACCGAAGTTAGGCTGATGAGAATGTACCTTTTTTAACTGCCTTTGTGATGAAAATGCTGTCCGTTCAAGCAAGTTTCTCGTTTCCTAAACACATTAAAGTCATTAAGCCTCTCTAGTTTTTTGTAGTTCTGCATGAATGAGTATAAGTTGTTTTAAAATTCCAACGCTTCCCCAGTATTCATTTTAAAAAGGAGGCTAAGAATTCGAATAAGTAAAAGAAAGCTCCACCCCTCCCTTACCGGGTTGTCCATCTACAGTAGTATGGTTGCAATCTGATTTATCTGCGACCAAATCCAATAATTACAAATAATGTTTTTAGGTTGGGATAGCTAAAGGAGAAAAAAAACACTTAAAAGAAGCTAAGAAGCATATCGTCACTTACTTTCTGATGACCGTGTAACGTCTAATATAACCCATTTTTCAAAGGGGCAATAAAAACATTTTGACACACTGCTTAATACTTTTGTAACTATGTTTTCATGATCTATTTTGAATGTAAACATTCTAAACATTATTATTTTGTAACTATGTTTGAAAATGTCCTATTTTGAATGCTTAGAATGTTTACATTCAAAATAAGACATTGAAAACATAGTTACAAATAAGTAAGCAAAGTCAAAATGATTTTATTGCTCTCCGAAAATTTTGTTAAGTTAGACTTAAGAGCTTTTACAATAAGTGGCGATGTGAGACACACAAAACTAATTTTTATGCTAGATGTATGCGATTACATGCTAAAAATCATACATAATTGTGAATAATAGTAAATTTGACAAATTTGTTCTGCTGCGGAGTATTTTAAATCATTCATTGGAATTCAGGTTGTGTTGGAAATAATAACG